>CM055268.1:125796164-126033979 GCA_029237695.1 Conchocele bisecta | reverse complement strand
GGCCAAGACCTGGCGTCAGATCAGGATCATTTCAGGGCTGAATATATAATTATTTTATTGTAAATATTCAGTTCTGATTTTGGGCTCCCCCCCCCCCCATTTGTACTTGTACTTGAACATGTACATGTACTTGTACACGTAATGTATGGGTTTTAGTACTTAACCCATTGACCCGGCCTTAAATGACCTTAGCTGTTGATAGGCCGTTAAACCCCAACAAACAAACAAGCAAACAAGTACAACAATTCACAGCATCTACAAAGCGTTTTCTAGATAATACAACGAATATCGATATACTTCGTTCCTAATAAGTACGTAATCGAGCACCGTAACATGGTTCACCCAATAAGGGGTAAAGGGTGTGCACTTGTGGCAGAAATCACCAAATTTTGCCCAGGTGACCTTTGTTATATCCACTTCAAGATCTGATCGAGTACACACAATTGTCACCGGGTAACATCCAGATATTAGCCTAAATCCAAGATGGCCGCCATATTACAATATTTGTTGATATTACTGCTCACAATTTAAACATTTTAGCGATTCAAATTGTTGTAGTCGGGTATTTGAAGATATTGAATACATTGGTACTATTTAGGAAATATTTTGACCTTTTAATAAATCCAAGATGGTCGCCAAATGTAAAAATGTCAACATTGTTGTCACATATTTGCTATCAGTTGATAGTTTTTAGTGGAGTAAGATGTTATATGCTGTCCATTGGACACACAAACTCGTTTGACTAAATTTACGATGTAAATGGAATTGGAATGCATGATTCATCTGCAAAGATCCATGATGGCCGCCAAATACCCATATTGTCGTACAACTTTCCACATGTGTCCAAGTTCATTTGATCTCCTAAAGCTATTTAATAAGCCATATTCAGATTTCTCGATGCAGACAGTCATGCGAATGAGTCTACTAAATAATTTAACATTAACATAATTTGCATAAAGGCAACCATCGTTTGAGTGAGTCTATTAAATAATTGAAAATTAGCATCATGAATTCAAGATGGCCATCTAAATTTATCGTCTTATGTTATTATGTTTGATTTGACAAACTGACTTGTTTCACAATGTCTTTGACATTCAACTTTGTCAATGTCCAGTAATACGCATATATACAAGACAACCTCAATGAACAACGTACAACAGGCTTCATGTGCAATCAGTCATATCTTGGAGCTTGGCTACAAACGCACATTGAGCTTTTGATAAAGGCAGTGAATATATCGTGTATAGATTCAATGTGTTTGTCTGATGCTTTACGATGACATTTCGCAAGCTTTTCAAACTACCGGTAATCACAGTGGGTGGCAGGTGGGAGCACGCGATGGGTAATTTAACGATCGGGTTCATCCTTACCGGAATCCCGACTGGAGACCTGGTTTGGCCCTCACATACGTCTTTGGCATTGTGTATGTGACAGTTGAATCTGGTTATACCCCATATGTGAGTATTACGGTATTCGTAATCCTATTTTCGGGGAAGGGGCCATGTGACTTTGGTGTGGTATGGACCTGGCACCAGGTCAGGTTATTCTAATTTCAGGGCTGAATATATTTGTTCTCGATGTAAATATTCCGTTCTGATTTTGGTACCCTCCCCCCCCCCCGCCCCAATGCAGCAGGTTAAAAATGGATAAAACCCGTTTGCCCGGCCTTACATGACCTTAGCTGTTGATAGGCCGTTAAACACTAATAAACAAAGAAAACCGGTAATCACCACATATATATTGACTGTCATAGTATGGATAATAATATGATGTAGGAGTCTTGTTGATAATGTATACAAACAACCCTTCGGGCCAAACACATGGTAAGCATCTCAATTTATATGTACACAATGGACACAAAATCGATTGACTGTGGACTTTAGTTATTATGTTTTCATGAATCATATTACAGTACTTATTGATGATCCATTGAGATGGACTCCAAATAACATTGTGCTTCTAAATGAATGCTGTGCACTAATGTTGGTGTGGTACATGTATCTGATGTCTCTGACGGCCACTCCAGTTCTTGCCTTTATGGGTTGAGTACTCTACTTGCCCTCGGATACACCCATCATTTATTGATCACAGGCAGGTTTCCACCCAGTCTGAAGATGGACTAAGCCCACTTCTTACATTTTGATATACACATGTATGGCTTTGCCATTGCTACATCTGAAAAATATGAGGAAGATTGTAATGACAGAATAGATGTATATTATTTTAGTTCATTCCCTCCTATGTGATTGAAACATTATTTTTGCATTCATTTTAGTAGTCTGTGGACCCCATCTCGTCGTGGCGCATCGCCTGCCTACATGAGCTTTATAGACGTCACCATGCTTAGTACTTTTCATACATGCCTTGTTTGTTTCTTATTCCACCTGCCTGTGGACTGAAACTCTATTGCGAAAATAAACGATTTGTTCTGTTCTGTTCTGTTCTGTTCAGGAAATAAACCATGATGTGTCACTCAGGAAAGAAACATTAATTAAGTGTTTAACAGTATAGTTTTTGCCTCTCATACCACATTAACCGACTTTGATAAAACATTGTTTAACCCTTTCACCCCTAAGTAACTGGACTGTATTTTGATATGTCAATTTTGAAACCAATCCAACCGTCAGAAAATGAAGTTAAGACGACAGGTTCTTGAAGAACGGTTCATCTCTCGCTGTTTTATGGGTTATTTCGGTGGTTTGGGTGCATTGTTACAACATACAATGTACGTCACCTCCCGCGAGTTACACGTATACGTATGAATTTACAAGGTGAGATACAGAGCTTCTACACGCGTACGTTTTGTACGGATAACAATAAAACCGGTTCCAAATTGTTTGTTTAAATTAAATAAATGGACCTGAACCGCCAATGCAAGTCAAACATTTATATATCGTCTGAAAAAAAGTCAAATATTCTCTCATAGATTATCGATCTTTGAAAGCGGAAAAAAAGCTACACATCCTATTTACATCGCGATGCTCATTGTTTGACATATAATAATAGCGTGACGGGTGGCTGTCGCGGGAAATGGCTGTCCAATCAAATGGCGCGCCACGCTTGTATCTCCGGTTTCATGGCTCGTTTGAAATTGCACAATAATATGGCTTTTAATGTCTGAAATGTAGGAACATATCACATAGTATATTGGAATCAATAAATTGATATATGTCTCCTGAATCGATATAATATGGAGTTTGTGGTTAAAAACTGATGACATAATCCGTCTGAAAGCAACGCATGTTGGAAATTGTATTGGCCAAATATTGAAAAAGCTTTCTTTCCTTTGGGTATTTTGACAGTAAGAAATGTGTACATAATTGACGATTTCTATCGTGTGTAACGATCGAGCATTAGTAGTTGCACAAAACTATGTAAATTACACAAAACCAACGAAATCCACCCAAATCTACCCAAAATCCACCCAAATACCCATATATGACACCAACAAACTGACCATCTGTTCAAATACCTGTGGTTAAGACTAGTCCATTTATAAAAATGGGATGTGAAAATATGAAAATATAAAAAAATACTTGCAATAAGTGCAGATGCTAATGAGACGGCTCATCTGGACATTCACGGTTTGTAAACCCCGCTTTAGCTGGTTGTCGAGTTCAAAGGGTTATTAACTAAACCACTACCAGCATGACCAGGCATGCTTCGTTGTCTTCTGGCGACTCTTGTCTTTTGTTAAAGGTTCATATAGATAATTAAGTATTTTAGTTTGCATTTATTTTAGCCATCGTAGTGCATGAGACAGTTCACGCCAAAACAGTAATACTGGCGTATTGGATGTTTGACCAGTGTGGCTGCTGATCAGCTCGTACATGCACACAACCTGGGGGCCGTTTCACTAAACTTCGTACGACTAAAATGTTCGCAAGAGAAAAATTATGATAGTCTGTAAATTTCACATTAACTATGTTTTCTTGTTTACATTTATTGAGTGTAGGCTGCATATGCAGCATAAGCTCAATACATGTACATCCATCAATTGAAATTTCCAGGCGATTCTTAATTTGCTCTTAAGAACATTTTAGTCGTACGAAGATTAGTGAAACGGGCCCCTGATGTTCCACAACAGAACAGCGAACATTGCATACACAGACCAGACACAGGTGGGAGACTCGGACCTGTGACATAAAATAATCCCATTACCCCACCCACACTTGTTGCCGTAATGTGGGTGGGGTAATGGGCTTTTATTCAATGGACATTCGTTTATCAGGTAACCTGCCCTGTATTGACTGAATACGTACTGACTGATAACATATTGCTGTAACAGGCATTAACCTGATACAAACATCCGTGTTACAACGTTACAACGAAGTGAAAACTGACGTTCCATTGGTCGGATGGAGCCACGTGACGTTACCGAATGACGTCAAGTGTAATGACGTAACATAAACAAGTGCGCGTTCTGTCCATGGATAACGACGTCATCTGCGGTCGTTTTCCAGCATAAAACGTTACCTGATAAATAGAATAACAGGCTAGTGTATTTTGATACCAAGTTTATCGGGCTCGGCTCGGAAACGGTAGGAATTCCTCGGCAAGCCTCAAAATTCCTACGCGTTTCCTAGCCTTGCCTGTTAAACTTGATATGAAAAGACACCAACCTGGTATTCTCTATTTATGTCTTTCACCTGGGTGACTTTTGCACGAATGCGGCGATACCGGCAACAAGGACATATTTTTCTCCATTTGTATACGACCGTTTTAAAAAAAAACTTTTTAAAACAAAAACGGTACGTATTATGTTTACCGCGGGGCGGGCGGGCTGCGGACAGAACAACTGCATAGTTTGTGTACACAACTCCTCTGAACCCGTTCATTCAATATATCTGAAACTATACACATGTTTTCTACACATATTGAAGATATGTACATTGGTTTTATGCCGAAAAAATATGTGTAACAAATCACCTTTATAACTTAGCCATTTTGTCTACATTTGTGTATAACATTCTATATAGGGTACATAGTTTGTGTACACAACTCCTATGAAACTGTCAATCGATATGAAACTATACACACGTCTTCTTGACTCATTGAAGATGTGCATCTTGGTGTCTGTATTGCTTCTGATGTAAGACTCGCGGAATTTACAATGTGATCTTTCCCATGCGTTAGTACTAGACTGGTTTAAGCATTAGTATTAAATATTAAGCCCTAGCTGGAGAAGTTTTATTGTTCATACATTGTTTTACGAAGGTATATAATGCATGGGAACGCACCAGTTAATGTAAAACTAAAATATGGATGTAGAGTTTTCATTTGACGTGTTTAATATTAATATTATGATTGTGCAAGTATTGATGAGCCGCGCGTATACAAGAAAATACATGTACAAAATAGAAGAAGATTGATTTAACATTGGAGTATATAACAGCCTGTGCTCTAGTATATAACAGCCTGTGCTCTAGTATATAACAGCCTGTGCTCTAGTATATAACAGCCTGTGTTCTAGTATATAACAGCCTGTGCTCTAGTATATAACAGCCTGTGCTCAAGTATATAACAGCCTGTGCTCTAGTATACCACGTGTATGGTAAATCATCATACAATGGGCATTCAGTAATGACACGCATTTCTCACTCGACAACCGAACTATCAGACCTAAGGCAGTGGAAACAGCTTAGTTTCCAGCCTGATTGCGATACCAGACCTAAATTTGGCAAACGCACCCCGGTGGGAATCGGGCAGACTGGCTAACAAATAAGCCTCTGTGCCATATGTATTTTTAAACTGACGATATGTTCTTGGCTTGCTACTCCCCGAGGCACCACGGTCATTAAATAGGCTATGCGCCCACTGTTGGACAAACCAATTTCCCAAAGCGTGCTGCACTACATTCATATCCAGTACGAAACTGAGCTGTATGTGTGTGAATTTTAATTATTATTTATTTATTTTTTAGCTTATATTTAACGGCGGCACTGGCTCTAGGACCTTGCATGCCGTTTCCAAAGAATGGGAGAAAGAACGGAGGTATATATTTTTGAGAGAAGCCGGTAATTCGTATTTGCAGAGCAACTACGAATTATCGGTACCCATTTACAGCTGGGTGAACTGGAGCAGTGTGGATAAAGTGTCTTGCTCAAGGACACAACGCACGCCGCTAGTCAGGCTCGAACCCACATCCTTGGATCAGTAGTCCGACACACGGCGCTCCACCTGTGTGAATTCTGATGGGACACTACATACATGACATATCAATGGGTCGTGTTTTGTCAATATGTTTCATGAGATATCGCACATCTATCTAGGTACAAAATCACATGGCATGTCTGCGTGAATAATTTAATTTGAATACAGCTGGGTTTATGCCAACAAATCAAATATAATTCGACCACGTTATCCTGGCGTTGTCTGCATGCCTTTGTTGAGATGGGTTGAGTTGAAACTGTGGTCCCGTCTCTATGTCATGGCACGTAACTAACTGTGGGGAGGAAGTGTGTATTCGTGCCCGGTTAGCTCAGTCGGTTAGAGCGATGGTATGGTAATCCAGAGGTCCCCAGTTCGAGCCTCGGGTAATATATGCATCTTTCTCACCCTGTGACATTTGGCGCACAACGAGGGACCGCGACTGATAAATACTGCCCAAATTGTACCAAACTATAGAATTCAGATACAAATTAAATATAGAATTCTGGGGCGAATTCCAATTTGGCGGGGGAGTATGTCATGGCACGTAATTCACTGTGGGGAGGAAGTGTGTATTCGTGCCAGGTTAGCTCAGTCGGTTAGAGCGATGGTACGGTAAGCCAGAGGTCCCCCAGTTGGAGCTTCAGGTAGGATATGCATCTTTCTCACCCTGTGACATCTATATGTCCCAGGTTCGAATCTCACAACTGACATATATATTGTTACTGTTTTCGTCACATGTGTCTGTTCGTTTGTCCGTCTGTGCATCCGTCCGTCACGTTGCTTGTACATGTAAGACGTGAAACTTAGTAAACCGTAATTGCTGGAGACTAGATATTTGGCGGGAATTCCTTATGAGTTATGAAGTAAAACACAAATGATATGTAAAATTGGACACGTAGCTAAATGTTAGAATGAATTTCAAGATTATGTTGCTTTATAATAATCCAAATTTCAAAGAGCCCGCAATAATGTGTACGCCCCCTATGTGATAGCAGGGGGTGGGGGGGGGGGGCGGTGGGGCATATTGCGTTGCTCTTGAGTTTCAGTACGTACATCCGTCCGTCCGTGTAAATTTACGTCGAAAAGTTTGTAAGAGTTTCTCCATTTAAAGTCCAGTATGCCACGGGGCATATCCATGTTTTATAAACATAACATCTAGTCTTTCTTATTTTTATTATAATCAATAAAAGAAATAAACAAACATTGCCGATGCGAGAATCAAACTGGGAACCCACTGTTTCAAAGGCGGCGTGTGTACATGTACCCATTATAACAGTGGATCATCTGTTTACAGAGCTTTAGCATCACGTTTATGTACTCGGCAGCCCCGTATTATAACAATAACAAACGTCATTTCAGCTATGACGAATGTTGAGTTTTAAAAATAGCCTTTGTTTGCAATACTATTTATACTAACAACGCGCCAGCACAAAGTGGCGGACCTATACTCTCTTGTCAATTGAGATGACTGATTAAGAATTCTTTGTCAGCAAATTTACTATATCGGGTGGATATACAGACCTATAGCGGTGTTTGCAAGCAGTCTAGATCCAGATGAGCCGGCTGTAACGAGGATCTGCGCTTTTTGAAAGTAAGTTGTTTTAAAGAAAAAATATCCCCTTTGTACAAATAAAAACACAAATCATGATCCAAAAACTAAAATGCCTGAGTTATTGAATGAGGGTTGGTTCAATAGTGTCCCGCCGTTTCTACAGATAATGGTGTAAGTTTCTGTTTGGTTTCATTCTTGGAACGTGTGATCACTTGTGTATACATGTATCAGCCAAGTCACAGGTTGCTGATAACTTCAGTGGTTAAAATAGGAATGTTCTGAACCCTGTCATCCCTAAATAATCTTGACATGGTAATTTTTCGACCAATCTACTCATCACAACATGATTTAAGGCTAGTCCAATTATGAAATGGGGTATTTTTTTTCCTAAAAATATGAATTTGTTTAAAAAACCTTAACCAAGGAGAATTAACGAAGTAATTCAAGTTTAAATGTAGGTGAAGGTCAAATATAGGTCAGGCGTTGTTGATGTACATCACTAGGAGATGAAGTTGTCCAAGTATGGTGGGTGTAGGGCCAGGAGTATTCCATATAACCTTGAATTACTTAGTTAATTTCTCTTGGTTAATGCTTTTAGTCAACCTTGGTTAAGGTTTCTATGCGGGCCGCGGCCACCTTGTTTGTCAAGCTATGTGTACATCGACAACCCTCGTAGTCGAGCTATGCTGTTCTCCTACAGCTCTTGTTCTATATGTACTCGGTACCATCAGTACTTTGATTTCTTCCTAAACTGAAACGCTCGGGCGTTCGGGAAAATTCGTATTCTCCGATGATGCATTCGTATCATTTCCGATCTTGGTTGCCGTACTGGATGTTTTTATTTCATAACAATACACACAGCGAGTCTCATATTTTGTCTAGGTGATTTGGCACACGACCCGTTGTCTGGTATAGTTTTCTGCTGTGTGAAACATCAGTTGGGCATTCAACTGGCCGTGTTCCATTGAAGCGCACATACATTTTACAGTTTAACTACTGACGATATTTCTCCGTGTTCTCCATTTCTTACTTCACCGAAGGATTTACAGGTATGTATTATATTGTTTTAATTAATTATTTGTCCTCGATGTTTTTATCCGGCTATGAGAGATATGATCCATCTCTGCGTAAACTCTGGACCAGCTTGTCTGACCCGGGTTGTGTAGTCGGGAACAGTATCCATATGTTTTACGAAACCCATTCATTTATGATGTTACACTAATCCGTCGTGAATTACTGGCCTGTGTATGCTAATTGATAAGTATAGCAACTCGCTGTTCAAAAGAGCTCGTTGTCTGTAAGTGACCTTGCTGTTGGAACGGACGTAAAACCGCAGTCAGTGAATCACATAGCTTGTATAATACTGTACATGTATATGCACTCTATCGCTATGTTGGTCTGAATAGTGTCCCCATTAGCTCACGCTATCCAGGTCGGTGCACGTACGTGTTCATGATATTCCGTCCCCTGATAGATGAATGGCTATTTCATCCCAGCAAAGAGCTACACGCCATTCACGTTTAGCCGAACCCAACCCCAATGTATGACCAGTTTACGTTCATTTATTCCATAAAGTGGCCAACTAAATTAAACATGTTTATGAAGCGACGATCTGAGTTTTGCCGCCGCGCAGTCTGAACTGAGTCTATACTGGTGCGAATTACAATGCAGGCACATGGCGATTATATTTCACATTTATCGTTGGTAAACCGTTCGTTGTTGAATGTTTCCAACCAGCGTAGTTCCAGATCAGACTGTGCATCCGCGTAGTTTGATCGGAAGTTAAAATGGTCATGAAAACATAGACCGATGCTTCATATTTGTACTCCGTTTATCATGTTTATATTGTACATTATTGTAATCATATGTAATAAAACTTGCAGACGCCAATCGTTGTATTACAAACTCCTGCCAGCCAGCTGCGACAATCGTATGACATTAATGTTACTTGATGGATTGCTTCAATGTTTGGACACTTGATGCATGTAAGCCTTTGGAACACACTCGTGACGCCATTAACATAACCTTGACCTTTTTTACCTTCACATTTTTTTTTGCGGAACCACTTAGCCATTTTTTGTTTGTACAAGCTTCTTCATCATATATGGATTGGACACGTGATACATGTAAGCATTTGGAACACACTCATGTCGCCATTGATTTTGACCTTTTTGACCTTCATGTGCTTGTGGAAACACGTTTTGTCAAAATGTTTCTTCATCCTTACCTTTTACGTGTTTTAAGCATGCACTTCTCTGATGATTTTTGTGATGCTTCCTTTAACACATTTCCATGATCATGTTATGATTAAATGCCTCGGCAGGCGCGACACCGCTTCCGTGGCGGAATTCTTGTTATGCACCAATTGGGAGGTGTGATTATGCGTTGCCCTTGTCCGTCCGTTTTGATTCAGTAATTAGGTGTAAGTAACGAAATGGCTGCCAGTGGGGGCATGCGTGCCCCATGGACACATTTATAGTGCTACCTCCAAACAGAATCGGCGTATGTCCCCATGACGAAAAGTTGCTCACCCATTATGTGGCCTTTGGGTTCAAACAGTTCCCTCGTGCCACGGGCAACGTTTACCCACGGCTGGACATGGTCGAACCTTATATTGGTTAATAAATTCCCGATGAACGTACGTTTAGAGCTCAGTACACTTAATTTCCAATGATTCCCAATGCGTATGTTTTCTTGGAAGGAAATAAATCAGCTCCGTCTTTTTCCGTCTTCAGAATTACCTTATTTGTGGCCGTGACTGGAGAAATGGGGCTTATGTGATTTGTGACCAATGTAGCTCCTGATCCAATAGCACACTCCTGCAGCCTAGTCACAGCCACGCAGTTGGCGACTCCGATGTCGACGTAAAATCTGTCGATGGTTATCCATGAATATATGTACTAATACATGTAAACATGACCCACTGTGCCACACATTCCTATTTCCATTTCAAATGTATGACATTACATGAAATATATTTACAGAAACAGTATTATATTCTGTAAATGACGTCGAAAGATGACGACATTTGAATATAGAGGTCATTTACGGAAGATGTTGCAAATATGCTTACATGAGATATCCCTGTCCGAAAGTGTGAGGTTTTCATTAGTTAACATGGTTAAGATTGTAATAATGTCAATCATTACTATTTGAATAATAGAGGATGTTATACAATTGAAGATTTAAGTTGATGTCGTTTGATGTGACACTGGAAAAGGAAACTTTACATTGTGCGAGAAATATTATTATACCCCCCGCAACGAGTTGTGGGGGGGGGGGGGGTATACTGGAGTCAGGTTGTCCGTCCGTCCGTCCGTCCGTCCGGATAAACTTAACATCAGAGAAATATTGTTATAACTTCTATTTCCTTCATCTAAAATGCTTGATATTTCACACATGCATTCCTGTATGGCTCTACTACCATGCTGTGCCAAATCCACGACCGTCCAACCCCCGCAAATCCCAAGGTCAAGGTCAATTACTTAGTCCGTAAACTTAACATCAGAGAAATATTGTTATAACTTCTATCTTTACCTTCATCTAAAATGCTTAATATTTCACACATGCATTCCTGTAAAGGCTCTACTCACCATGCTGTACCAAATCCACGACCGTCCAACCCCCGCTGATCCCAAGGTCAAGGTCAAATACTTAGTCTCTTTACAAAACTTAACATCGAGAAATATTGTTATAAACTTCTATTTCCTTCATCTAAAATGCTTAATATTTTCACACATGCATTCCTGTAAGGCTCTACTACCATGCTGTGCCAAATCCACGACCATCCAACCCCCGCTGATACCAATGTCAAGGTCAAATACTTAGTCTCTTTACAAAACTTAACATCAGAGAAATAGTTATAACTTCTATTTCCTTCATCTAAAATGCTTAATATTTCACACATGCATTCCTGTAAAGGCTCTACTACCATGCTGTGCAAAATCCATGACCGTCCAACCCCCGCTGATCCCAATGTCAAGGTCAAATACTCTTTACAAAACTTAACATCAGAGAAATAAGTTATAACTTCTATTTCCTTCATTGAACATTCTTATTATTTCACTTGTGCATTCCTCTAAGGTTGTACTATCATGCTGTCACAAATCTACGAGTGTCCAACCCCCGCTGATCCCAAGGTCAAGGTCACATACTTAGTCTCTTTACAAAACTTAACATCAGAGAAATATGTTATAACTTCTATTTCTTTCATTGAAAATACTTAATATTTCATATGCTGTGACAAATCCCCGCTGATCTCGAGGTCAACGTCACATACATACCGTATAACCTCGGCTTAACGCCCCCATCCTAATAAACGCCCCCCCCCCCAAATAAAAAATAATTTTTTTTATTTTTTTTTTACCAGTGACCGCCAATTTCAAACACAAATAATCCTTAATATAAATCCTTATTTGTGTTTGAAATTGGCGGTCCTTGGTAAAAAAAATATTTTTTTTTTTTTTTTTTTTACTGGCTAATAAACGCCCCCCCCCCCCCAATAAACGCCCCCCCCCCCCCCAAAAAAAAAAAATAAAACAATAATAATTTTACCAATGACCACCAATTTCAAACACAAATAATCCTTATTCCCCCCCCCCCCCCCCCCCTTTTGTAAAATGTAACGCCTCCTGGGGCGTTAATTCGAGGTTATACTGGTAGTCTCTTTACAAAACTTAACATCAGAGAAATCGGTTATAAAACTTCAATTTCCTTGCTCGGATCTGCTTCACATTTCACACACTCATTGCTCCAATGGACCTCTACCACCCTGTGACAAATTCTTACATTCACCAGCCGCTCGCGCTAATCCCAGAGTCAAGGTCACAAGCCCACACACTTGGAAATTTGTACATATTTTAGGGGTACCTGGGCCCACGCAGGGGGGTATTCCGTAAGCCTCGCTTACTGACCAATCTAGTTTACACAGGCACTTGTATGCCACTATATTTGTAAAACATATCAAGACAATACAACTTGGACGTTTCTTATGAAATAAGTCAGGCGTTCAATAAGTAGTATATTCTTTAATGTTATATTCCATTCATTGCACACACAACTGTACCGTGTTGGTATACTGTGAAAGCCCACTATATGCCATAAATCAAAATAACCAGCCTTGTATTTACCATGTACTAGAACATGTACATAGTTCGATAGTCGCTCAAACTGTATATGACGTCACACACTGTATCTACGATTGTGACCATGTTTCCATACCGATTATATTAAAGGGCTGCGTCTCAAATGCTGTATCTACGTTGTGACCATGTATCCATACCAATTATATTAAAGGGGCTGCGTCTCAGTTTGTATCTACGATTGTGACCATGTTTCCATACCGATTATATTAAAGGGGCTGCGTCTCGGATGCTGTATCTACGTTGTGACCATATATCCATACCTTATATTAAAGGGGCTGCGTCTCACTTTGTATCTACGATTGTGACCATGTTTCCATACCGATTATATTAAAGGGGCTGCGTCTCAAATGCTGTATCTACGTTGTGTCCATATATCCCAACCGATTATATTAAAGGGGCTGCATCTCAGTTTGTATCTACGATTGTGACCATGTTTCCATACCGATTATATTAAAGGGGCTGCGTCTCAAATGCTGTATCTACGTTGTGACCATATATCCATACCGATTATATTAAAGGGGCTGCGTCTCAGTTTGTATCTACGATTTTGACCATGTTTCCATACCGATTATATTAAAGGAGATGCGTCTCGGTTGCTGTATCTACGATTGTGAACATGTTTCCATACCGATTATATTAAAGGGGCTGCGTCTCAAATGCTGTATCTACGTTGTGACCATGTATCCATACCGATTATATTAAAGGGGCTGCGTCTCAAATTATGTATCTACGTTGCGACCATATATTCATACCGATTATATTAAAGGGGCTGCGTCTCAGTTTGTATCTACGATTGTGACCATGTTTCCATACCGATTATATTAAATGGGCTGCGTCTCGGTTGCTGTATCTACGATTGTGAACATGTTTCCATACCGATTATATTAAAGGGCTGCGTCTCAAATGCTGTATCTACGTTGTGACCATGTATCCATACCGATTATATTAAAGTGGCTGCGTCTCAAATGCTGTATATACGTTGTGACCATGTATCCATACCGATTATATTAAAGGGGCTGCGTCTCAGTTTGTATCTACGATTGTGACCATGTTTCCATACCGATTATATTAAAGGGGCTGCGTCTCAGATGCTGTATCTACGTTGTGACCATATCCATACCGATTATAAATTGGGGGCTGCGTCTCACTTTGTATCTACGATTGTGACCATGTTTCCATACCGATTATATTAAAGGGGCTGCATCTCAAATGCTGTATCTACGTTGTGTCCATATATCCATACCGATTATATTAAAGGGGCTGCGTCTCAGTTTGTATCTACGATTGTGACCATGTTTCCATACCGATTATATTAAAGGGGCTGCGTCTCAATGCTGTATCTACGTTGTGACCATATATCCATACCGATTATATTAAAGGGGCTGCGTCTCAGTTTGTATCTACGATTGTGACCATGTTTCCATACCGATTATATTAAAGGAGATGCGTCTCGGTTGCTGTATCTACGATTGTGAACATGTTTCCATACCGATTATATTAAAGGGGCTGCGTCTCAAATGTTGTATCTACGTTGTGACCATGTATCCATACCGATTATATTAAAGGGGCTGCGTCTCAAATTATCTATCTACGTTGCGACCATATATCCATACCGATTATATTAAAGGGGCTGCGTCTCAGTTTGTATCTACGATTGTGACCATGTTTCCATACCGATTATATTAAATGGGCTGCGTCTCGGTTGCTGTATCTACGATTGTGAACATGTTTCCATACCGATTATATTAAAGGGGCTGCGTCTCAGATGATGTCTCAAATATTCAATGTGTGTGTTGTCGGTTTTTGCACAGCAAGTCGCCTATATCAATAGCACCACTTTAGTTGGCCAGTCCCAACCCACCCCCAAACTAATAAACAACACAAAAACATGGCTTATATGCAAATATATACTCAACACTGATAAACAGGAGAGATAATTTGCCTATGAATATCGCTATCCACGTACCAATAAGTAAATCTTATGATGAAGAAGAAAAATGTTTTGTTATAAAATAATCATACTTTAAAGGCGCATGCCCACTCAGTAGGCACAAACTGTTCTTTATAGGAATTAAATAAGTGTATAGTTGTGTCACTATTCCATCATTTCTAAAATGTACGAGTGGCCGCTATACAGATATAATCATTTAGTAATATTCATTTTACTGATCATGCTGATAGTGACTCGCGGTGGTATCAGCCTATTTTCATCTGCATATGAGGCATAGTATTTTTTAATTATTTATACTAATAAAATGCGTCACCTGACACAAATAATATTTTCGACATATTATAAAGGATGATCATTGCACATTAGAACATAAATAAAGTGAATAACTAGTAATGTCCGTTAACGTTTTAAGGAAACACGGTATCGCCCCTGATATCATTGTGACAATTTACGTCGGATATAAAATGTATAATAATGCCAATCAATACGTGGGGTAATGGTGAATAATGTTTATTTTGCCAGAAAATGTCTCCGATGATGTATTTGATATAAAGAACATTTGGTGCCTATGAGCGGGCATGTACCTATAATACCACAATTGAAATGTTTCATTTATTGCATAAAATAGGCGATCGCAGTGTATTAACGCAGTGTAATAAAAGTCATAAAACACTAGTGTAATAAATATGTAAATTAGCTCGTTAGTGAAAAGGGGTTTGGAGACCAGTACAACTTCAATGTATGTTGATTTTCTTATGTAATAAATATAATCTAACATTTGTTATGACTGAATATGATATTTATTAAACTCGTTGACTGATTTCATAAGAAACTCGACATAGTCTCGTTTCTTCTATGCAATTGTATTATATAGCCCTGAATGTTATCCGGAACTCACCAATCAATTGTATTATATAGCATTGAATGTGATCTGGAACTCACCAATCAATTGTATTACATAGACTTGTATGTGATCCGGAACTCACCAATCAATTGTATTATATAGCATTGAATGTGATCAGGAACTCACCAATCACTTATATTATATAGCCTTGAATGTGATCCGGAACTCACCAATCAATTGTATTATATAGTCTTGAATGTGATCCGGAACTCACCAATCACTTGTATTATATCGCCTTGAATGTGATCCGGAACTCACCAATCAATTGTATTATATAGTCCTGTATGTGATCCGGAACTCGCCAATCACTTGTATTATATAACCGTGTATGTGATCCGGAACTCACCAATCACTTGTATTTATTATATAGCCTTGAATGTGATCTACAACTCACCAATCACTTGTATTATATAGCCTTCTATGTGATCTGGAACTCACCAATCAATTGTATTATATAGTCTTGTAAGTGATCTGGAACTCACCAATCAATTGTATTATATAGTCTTGTAAGTGATCTGGAACTCACCAATCAATTGTAGTATATACAACAGATATAAAGAAGCTCTTTTATTATTACACTCTTGCGAGTTATTTGGTTGGGTTTCGCTGTGAAGGAAAACCCGTAATCTACTCCTTACAAATAATACACCGTGAAGAGAACACCCGTAATTGCACCCTCTTTTATTACAGTCAAAATAAAGTTACTTGAAAAATTGGAGAGCCTCGACTAATCTTCAATGTTAATGTGATTGAACACATTCCAAACATCCACTCAAATTTAGTTCATATAAACAGCTGCGTAATTTGGATTTCAAAAGTTTACATGACGTCACGTGGCGTCAAAGCGCGGGAAACACGTCGTTGTGTAACTATTCATGCGCACAGCACAACTCATTGATTATAATCTCAAAAATAGACTAAATGTGTATTTGTATCCGCCGTGGAAGTGTAATAAATAGGATATTCAATCGTACATGTTTGAATAGCGGAAATAATACACGAGTGTGCGTCGGATTCCGCGTAAGCAACGAGTGAGCGTAGCGAACGAGTTGCTTGTACGGACGCGGACGGACACGGATATTCAAAATGTACGATGGAATATCCCCTATGGATCGTTCTTTATTACAGTAGCATTTCACATTACAATATACCATTTGGCGTTTGTGCCAAGTGTGGAGTGTTTGCGAAATACGTACGGACTTTGCTCTACCAACGCAGATCCAGATATGTATCTGTGACTGGAGATTTGGGGGTGTATTGATTGAGCGAACAGTGTAGTCCCAGATCGAGCAGTGTCTGTGTCGTTCGCCATTCCATCAAAGAAACACCCGCCATGCTTCTAACAAGCAATATACATGTAAATCATGATCAGACTACATCAACGTGATATTGTATCAGGAGCTACACTCGTCATAAATACCATTAGATCCATTTCTCCAGGCACAGCAGGTTCCTACAGCACTTCACACAGTTGGATCATGGCATAATCAATGCGGTTGGCTATGACGAAGAGAGTTATCTAACGTCGCAATGGTACTACTTGATGATAAAACAGAGAAATTCCATCTACCAGGGGTGCAACAAACCTTAATTAAGCCCCCTATAGAGATTGAACCCTAGACCAACAGGAGTGTGCACTTTGATCAGGAGCTACGCTGGTCACATAATCCATAAAGCCCATTTATCCAGTTGCGGCCACATATGCGGTATACGAATGGTTTGTTCACATACAGCTGTTCTATGTGTTATTGTCTTTGACAACAAAGACAAGACAGAGACATAAGCACGCCACCTATCATGCCTATTGTGTAAAACTATTGTATTGCTTGAAATCAATCTCTTAACTTGATCATAAAATGTACTTGTTCTATAAATGAATAATGGTGTATGCAGACGTTATGTGATATACAGTCAAAGGTCCACGAACGGTTACATGTAATAGCCACTACTAGAATTTTATATCCCAACTGATTATTCTCTATATAGTTAGCCTCTACAACATCCACCTCTCTACAAGTCACCTGCTTGTAGCAACCAATATTGTATACCCCAGTTGGACAATTCCCTATACATACATATATGTACAGCCGCCTCTCTACAACGGTCACCTACAACAACTCCCTCTCTGTAACAGCCACTATGTTATATCCGAACTGATTGTTCTCTATATAGTTAGCCTCTACAACATCCACCTCTCTACAAGTCACGTGTCTGTAGCAACCAATAGTGTATACCCAATATGGATAATTGCCTTTATATATATTAAGGTATGTCATAGATAGATATACTTGGTTTCAATGATAATTGCTTCATAAGAGTGATGTGATATATGAATATAATATATTATTGCTACTGTATACTATATGGAGCACCGAGTTGCCATCTGTGTATGTACAAGCCATCGTACAGTTTCACCACTTCGTGCGTTTGACACATACAGCAAATAATATGAAAGCAAACCAAATAAAATTTGGTGCAATACACATGATACATAATAGACAGATATGATAACGGCAAGACGAACTATCTGAGCATTTCTCCCATCAATCTCAAAATAATGTGTTGATGTGTAAACTTTTCAATCTGATGCACAGCCTATGTTAGTGTACACCTTACCCATAGGTAAAGCCATATTTACTTGCATAGTAGGTGACAGGAACAATACACTCAGGCAACTGCGCTTACATGTCACTGGATTTGATAGCTGATAACAGAGTACAGTAGTGGGTATATATGAGCCGCGTCGCGAGAAAACCTGTCTTCGGGAGTCTGACGACGTCACAAGATATGACGTCGTGAACTTAGCTGACGTAATTTCCGCTGAGATTTGCATGTTGCACTCTGACTTCGAAGGTTAGTTGCTTGTTTCAGAACAATAGGCTACGATACTCGCTCACGGCAAGGCGAGTTGACTCTCCAAAAGACAAAATGCTACCGTAACACCCCCAAAACAAACACAAGGCTGTGTAACGAGCTGATATTGCAGTAAAAATGTCTGCAAAAATGTTAGAGCGGGGTCGGGTCTGACCGGCCGCCGGCACTGACCGGTGTAATATATACATGTACGTAACACATTGTTGTATACATGAATGTACGTAACACATTGGTGTATACATGTATACATGAATGTACGTAACACATTGTTGTATACATACATAAATGCAGATTTTATTTGAGTGTGTCTACATATTGGAATACCGATTGTAAGTTAAGGCTTGTCACATTCAAATGAAGGTACATGCCCACTCAGTAGGCACAAAGTATTCTTTATAGGAATTAAATAAAATAAGTGTATAATTGTGTCACCATTCCACTTGTTCTAAACACTAGGAGTGCCCGCTATACATATATAATCATTTAGTAATATGTATTTTACTCATAGTGACTCGCGGTGGTGACTCGCGGTGGTATTAGGCTATTTTCATATGCAAATGAGGCATGCTCTATTTTAATTATTTATACTAATTAAATGCGTCACCTGAAAAAATAATATTTTGACAGATTATAAAGTATGATCATTACACATCAACAAATAAATACAGAGAATAAATAGTAATGTCCGTTAACATTTTAAGGAAACACTATTATCGCCCCTGATATCAGTGTGGAAATACTACGTATGATATAAATTGTAAATTAATGCCAATCAGTACGTGGGGTTTATGGTGAAATGAATGTTTATTTGACCTGAAAATGTCATATCTACAGAATAAACAAAACTATCTATAAAGAACAGTGTGTGCCTACTGAGTGGGCAAGTACATTTAATGTTGAACGTATTATCCTCCCCATTTACAGGTGTATTCCCATCTGTATTTGCTAAACTGTCGTATAACCCAATGAACAAACCAGTTAATCAATACAGAAATGACATACCCGGACAGTAAATAATACTGTCTGTTTCATATACTTATGTGGTTTTCTACAATTATAAATTATTAAAACGCTCAGTAAACAGGACGTCAAAAAGAAGAAATACGTATACCGAATCCGCCGTACACGCGCACACGTTTATACTTGCTGGTACATGAACTTGCCGGTTTGTCTTTGTCGCTTTTCACTTGCATGTATTACCAAAGCAATCAAGCTCAACTGTGTATACATTCATTATTCAATGCCAAACATGCTTCTAATTTGTCAACTTGCAAACTGTTGTAAATGTTGGCGTATGCTCTCTGTGTACCAGTAGCTACGTATAGCCTATACGGTAACGTCGTTTTGACGTCGTTTGACGTCGCTTTTATGTGACGTCTCATTTGTGATGTTGTATAAAATATAATATCTTAATGAATATTGCAGATATCATGATCAAATAAAAAGCATTCAATTCATCATACAAATACCATTGTCATAGTAAGTAAATGTCAATTTGACCAAGAATTTCCCGAAGACAGGTTTTCTCGCGACGCGGCTCATATTATGGTATGTGTTGTGTGGTTGGCCAGGTAATAGTGATACACTGTATGCTTTTCTGTGTATGTGGCTATATATAATGGTGGTTCATGTTGTTAAAAACACAGGCACAACCATGTCCAGAAAACTGACATATTTTACAGTTTGGTGTAATATAACTGATATATATAGGAGTCCGTTCTCCTGTCTACGTGTGATTAGCTACATTATATCATGTTCTACTTGACATGTTGGGTTCTTTGTCAAACCGCGGAGTCTTTATTTGATACGAACAGTAAGTCGATAATGGACTGGGAATGTTCAGTGATATACACTGCGTTAAAGCAAATTGTGTACACATAGATGTTACTTTTCTATTCGATTGGGCGTTTAGGGTATTATAGTTAAAGTCGCCAACAATTATAATATCTCAGAAGCCGGTATCAATGGCATGTGAATATTGTTACATATAACGATAGCGTTTGTGGGTCTGTAAAAGACGGCAAATATGAAATGCTTTTTGTTAGACACAATTTCAACCCAGATATATTCAATATTAGCGAGTTCGAGATCGAGTCTACGTTTATGAAATAATGTGTTTCTAGTATATATATGATCACGCCGCAATGCCTATCAGCATGTCGATCCTTCCTTTCTGGAGATGTAAAGTTGTTAAAGGCCGTGGCTGAAAATACTCAATAAATATCTTTATCATCATTATCAAATTATTCTTGAATTAAATAACACTGCTGACACATTTAGGGAACATTATCAGCATGCGTGGGTTTAAATGCTGGCCGGGGGTGCTTACTATCTGACACTCCTTAGGTAAACCGTTATATGATAGATAATTAGTGTGAATGGACCTCAACAGACGACGTGCCACCTCAAATCAATTCAATTCAATGCACCAAGAGTGAAACCTCTCTTAACCGAACACCCTGGGAGGTCCGGCCTAGAGAGGTTTCACAGTAAATCAGGCATTTGATCATTCTGAGCCATAGTTGTGTGCTATGCGATCACAGATATTATCTCCTGAGATGTACATTGGTCGCATACACATACTCTCCACTTCTCCAGTCCTAGCCACAGTTACTTTTTGTTTGGGCCGCCCCAAAGGATAGCACACATAGTTGTGCAATGAGAGGCCAACTTCACCACCAATACACAAGCGCTCTATGTTGCCATCGGGACTTGCCGCGCCAAGCGTTTGACCTGCCCGGAAAACCACGTGGTGCAAAACTGTATGTTTTATAGTTTCCATCTGTGTTTCACAGCACAGCCGTCTCTATATTACCTTAACTGTTGCTGGGACGTTAAAACGCGTTCACTTTCACCATCATTAAGAAATAATAACATGAAAAACGCGGAAAGCGGCGGAATGTTTCAAAATGTTCATAGATATACGCCTAAAATGTATTCATAACATGAGCCCGATATTTCGATCCATTCCGAAAATGTGTTACATGCAAGCTCTCGTGAGACTCGAAACCTGGGGCCCGCTTCACTAAACTTCATACGACTACGAAGTTCGTGCGTGCGACGTTTTGCAATAATATTTGATCGGACAGCTGGTGTTGGCAAATCGTTCGTTGATGTGCCCACATTTAATTATATATACATCTACATGTAGATATAAAACGGTAACATCCGGCATGTTCGGGATCCACGTACTTGAGAGAAGTAAATCGTACGAAGTTTAGTGAAACGGGCCCCTGATCTCGGAATAAACGCGTCAGCTCCCGTACTGTGTCGCTTGATGACTTGATGACGTCACTAAAAGAAACGTATGCAATTTGGTTTGTCGTTCAACTTCGGCTGTGTAAGTTGTTAGAAGTCACCAGCCCAAAAAGTCACTATAAACCTAGAGTCACACAACTTGTGAATCAGAAAAATGCGTAAGAAGTTCAGTAAATCGTATATCCGCCGCGTTTCCGGTACAGTTCTTGCACACGACGTAGCATGCCGTTCACAAACTTCTTCGGTTTCTCCTGTGGGAATAAACGCCATTCTTCCTGAAATACTGCGCGCAATTCAGTAAGATTTCGACATGGTGGTTCACGTTCTGTAAGTTTGCGCCCGATCTGGTCCCAAACGGGCTCTATAGGGTTCATATCCGGTGATAGAGCAGGCCACGGAATGACGTCAATTGCCTCTTGCTGCAGATACTCGTTGACAATGCGCGCCCTGTTGGTCTAGCGTTGTCGTCCATGTACGATGGTCTGCTGGAAAGTCGGTGGTTGTCGAAATGGGGAACAACAATGTCAGCAAGGACGTTATCCCGATAGTTTTGTCCCGTTAATTCTGCTGCTCATAGGCCGTCTTTCTGAACATCCAAACAGGTAATGAGAACCGACTCTCATCGGACCAGTCGATTCGACGCCATTTACGAAGTGTCCAATTACGTCGCGCTCGTGCCTATTCCAAATGTGCCTCCTTGTGCCTTGATTTATTGTCTTTCTCGACCTCATACCGACGTCATTTAATTGCCGCGTTACAGTTCGCGTAGATACCCTATATGTCAAACGCCATTATTCACGTAAGCGACGCGCTGTATACACTGGCGTGCGTCTGGCAAGTCGAGCTAGCGCCCGGTCATCTCTGGCTGATGTTTTACGTGGTCGACCCTGACGTTGACGTTCACTGACGACTCCGTCTGCCCAATATCGTTGCAACAGACGTACGATAACTGACCGATTCACTTCAAAATGTGTGGCTATGTTTCTGGTGCTGCTACCGGCGTTAGACATTCCTATAGCCTGCCATTTGTGTGCATCTGAAAGTTTACGTCTCGCCGTCTTGGTGTAATAACAAAACGATGTCAGGTGTCGACGAGTTGCACCCCGTGCAAGACGATAAAATGCATTGCAATTGAACATGTGTTTTCTACTGTGTGACGTTGGTGTTACCAAACCGGCCTGCTTACATGTAATGTAAAGCAAACTCAAACGTGTATAGCATAACGTGTATTGTATGTGTTGGTCATTTCAAGAATATAACAGTTTTCGGGAAATGAAACAAAACTTTTTTAATATGGGCAATAACTTGATGGTGATGCTTAACTTTTGTCCATGTGTATATATTGATAGTGACTATTATCAATGTATTTGATTTATCTCACCCATTGAATTTGTTCAGACGCAGTGACATTATTAGACTGCATTTTGCCTAAGATTGCTTACAAGGGAAATATATGTTGTGTAGCTGATTGAATACAGAGATAACGATCAACATACATGTGCTCTGGTGCATTTGGGATACCGTATTTTCCCGTTGTATGCAGACAGCAATTACAGAATGATTCTGTGGCCTATACATGTACAATGTATATGTATCCTATATTGGCATGAATCCTATACTGGCATTGACAGAGCTATGAGATCTTTATTGAATGGTTATATCTCTGCCGAAATAATTTCCTCTGCAAAATGCAATGGGAGATCTTTTGTGAACACATGACTTGTTTGCAAATTCACAAATACGATAAATGCATGATATACACAGTGTGAGAATCGTGTTCATGGTGGCATTGAAAGTATATAAAATATAAATGTATTGCAAAATTGTAAATAATGCAGATTCCTTTTTGCTTCGTAGGTTTTTAATAAAAATGCACTAGAGCAGACTGTAAAGACGCAATGTATCGGGATTAAATCCGACACAATTTGTATTTATTTCCACATATCAAAGTAAGTCTAAGTATGGATTTTCCAAACAAACATATTAACAGATAACTTATATTAGCGGCATTTCCGCTTTATCCTGGTTATTCCAGATAGTAATATAATTGTAATATTTGGAAAATAAATAAATACAATTATTTACGATTACAGAGTTCAAAATGGTCGCACTAAGTTATCAAATTCTCAATATACACACGGATATCCAGCGTGCATATGAGGAAACATCATTAATGTTTGTTAGACATTGTGAAACATAATTACTACAGTTACGTGTACACGTATTTGTCATTCTGACGTATTATTGTATCCCCCAGACTACCGTCGGGGGATACTATGGATTTGACAGCGCGCCGCGTCCGCGTCCGCGTCCGCGTCCGCGTCCGCGTCCGCCGTAGACACTTCTTGTCCGGAGCATAACTCGAACACCCTTTGGAATATTTTCATGAAACTTCACACATGCATAGACCACGACCCGAAGGTGTGTCGCGCACAAGAATGACAACTCTTGCATAGCTAATTTTTGAGTTATCTCCCTTTTTTGTTTCTCGCACTGATTTCGTGTCCGGAGCATAACTCCACCACCCTTTCGAATATTTTCATGAAACTTCACACATGCATAGACCACGACCCGAAGGTGTGTCGCGCACAAGAATGACAACTCTTGCATAGCTAATTTTTGAGCTATCTCCCTTTTTTGTTTCGCGCACTGATTGACCATAACTCGACCACCCTGAATATTTTTATGAAACTAACACATTCAATTAGACCACGAACCGAAGGTGTGTCGTGCACAAGAATGACAACTCTTGCATAGCTAATTTTTGAGTTATCTCCCTTTTTTGTTTCGCTCACATGATTCCTGTCGGAGCATAACTCGACACCTTTGGAATATTTTCATGAAACTTCACACATGCATAGACCACGACCCGGAGGTGTGTCGCGCACAAGAATGACAACTCTTGCGTAGCTAATTTTTCAGTTATCTCCCTTTTTTGTTTTGCGCACTCTACAAACTGGACAATAATGCATGAAGACCTGTTTTCTCGTCTGCTCTGTATACCTTTTCTCGTGTGCTCTGTACACCTTACCTGTAGAGAGAACAATAGAAACTGGGAGAACCATGTGCTAAGCATGGGCTAGCATGTGCAGATGTCCACTGCTTGACCACTGCTTGACCACTGCTGACCAGGTAATTTATACAGGTAAATCACTACATTGGGTACTGTGTTGAAAATATTGTGGCATTATGTGGACCTCTGCAGATATAGTAGATAAATATAGGACTATTAAAAAAAAAATCTGGTTTCCAATAGCAAGCATTATTATTTTTTAAACTTTTTTTTGTCATTTTTTTTTTTTTTTTTTTTTTCATTTTTTTTTTCAAATTATTTTTCAATTTGACTGGACAAAAAAATCTGGGCTCCAGTAGCAAGCATTATTATTTTTAAACTTTTTTTTTCCATTTTTTTTTTTTTTCATTTTTTTTTTTCATTTTTTTTCTTCAAATTATTTTTCAATTTTTGTCCAGTAGCATAAGGTCGTAAGTGCTATATACAGACTATTCACCTGTGCATGTGCTAGCATGTGCACTGACCACTGACCACTTACAGGTAATTTATACAGGTAAATGATTATATTACATTTCCGTAAACTGTGTTGAAAATATTGTGGCATTATGTGGACCTGTGCAGATATATGTAGATAAATATAGGACTATTAAAAAAAATTCTGGGCTCCAGTAGCGAGCATTATTATTTTTAATTTTTAAACTTTTTTTCCATTTTTTTTTTTCATTTTTTTTTTCAAATTCTTTTTCAATTTTTGTCTAGTAGCATAAGGTCGTAAGTGCTATATACAGACTATTATCATATAATAAAACAATTATTGACTAGTGAGCCCATAGAATATAATCTGATATTCTATGGTTCACTAGTCAATAATTGTATAATATGTTCGGGCCAGTGAAAATTGCTTTCGGGCCCAGGCTCGAAGTCAAGGCGGGACAAGGCGAGGCATCTGATTCCGCGGAATTCTTGTTTACTTATCTCCCTTTGTTGTTTCGTGCTCTGATTTTGTATCCAGAGCATAACTCGAACACGCATATACGCATTGCTCTAATGGTCCTCTACCGCCCTGTGCCAAATCCACGTTCGTTCTGCCCCCGTCAAGCCCAGGGTCAAGGTCACATACTTAGTGCTTCAAAAACATTAACGCTTGGGTAAATATCTTATACTTTCTGTTTTCTTTCATGGATCATGGATCATCTTCATACTTCATATACGCATTGTTCTAATGGTCCTCTATTGCCCTGTGCCAAATCCACGTTCGTCCTGCCCCACCAATCCCAGGGTCAAGGTCACATACTTGGTGCTTCAAAAACTTTAACGCTCAGGTAAATATCTTATAATTTTTATTTCCATTCACGGATCAACTTCATATTTCATATACGCGTTGCTCTAATGGTCGTCTACCGCCCTGTGCCAAATCCACGTTCGTCCTGCCCCCGCCAAGCCCAGGGTCAAGGTCACATACTTAGTGCTTCATAAAACTTTAACGCTCGGGTAAATATCTTATAATTTCTGTTTTCTTTCATGGATCATCTTCATATTTCATATACGCATTGCTCTAATGGTCCTCTACCGCCCTGTGCCAAATCCACGTTCGTCCTGCCCCCGCCAATCCCAGGGTCAAGGTCACATACTTGGTACTTCAAAAACTTTAATGCTCAGGTAAATATCTTATAATTTTTCTTTCCATTCACGGATCAACTTCATATTCATATATGCGTTGCTCTAATGGTCCTCTACCGCCCTGTGCCAAATCCACGTTCGTCCCGCCCCCGCCAAGCCCAGGGTTAACATCATATACTTAGTGCTTCAAAAACTTTAACGCTCAGTAAATATCTTATAATTTCTGTTTTCTTTCATGGATCAGCTTCATATTTCATATATGCATTGCTCTAATGGTCCTCTACCGCCCTGTGCCAAATCCACGTTTGTCCTGCCGCCCCCGCCAAGCCCAGGGTGAAGGTCACATACTTGGTGCTTCAAAAAAACTTTAACGCTCAGGTAAAAGAAAAAATTTTGACTTGCAATCTGGCCTCATTTATTATCAAAGCGATATGTGGGACATCCGTGTTCTATGAACACATTTTCTAGTTTATTAAAACTTCACACATGCATAGAAGACGACCCAAAGGTGTGTCGCACGTAAGAATGACAACTCTTGCGTCGTTAATTTCTTAGTTATCTCCCTTTGTTGTTTCGTGCACTGATTTCGTGTCTGGAGCATAACTCGAACACCCTTTGGAATATTTTCATGAAACTTCACACATGCATAGACCACGACCCTAAAGGTGTGTCCCGCAAGAATGACAACTCTTGCATCACTAATTCTTTAGTTATCTCCCTTTGTTTTTCCGTCACTGATTTTGTCTCCGGAGCATAACTCGAACACCCTTTTTTCAAACTACTTGTGTATCTGGGGAGGGGGATACACATGCGCTTGTCGACAAGCGTTCATTTCTAGTTTCATAGCATAATTGACCGTGTTGTATTCAAGAACGATGTGTTGCCTGTTACTGTGTGGTATGCATTTCTATTTTATATCCAGTATTTCGTAATGCTCATACATATTATATTTGTCTTAATCAGTTTACACAGGAACGGATATCTTTCTGCATGTGTCGACTCCATTTTGTCTTGAAATAATTTGGATATATTTATCGAGGAATGTATAGCAATATTACGCAGACACTGTCAGTTTTCCCGTGCACACATTAAATAAAGTCAAGTATTTGTAATCTGGCCTTACATTCAGCACATGCATACATCAACATTCACATGGGTTCATCCCTTTCATTCATCATCATTCGTTTAACATATATATACACTAAAATATTGACCCCAGCACACGCATTCATCAGCATCCAGACTCAAACACCGACCAACTTCCCATGAGCATTGGCATCCGACATGTATGTGTATAACTTTACGTATGCGAAATATCTATATTTCAAGATTTATACCTCATTATGCCATATTTAAGACAAGAATTCGTCGATAATAATTCATATATATGCATCAGTATAAGCAAGGCCCTTTGGCTAACGTGTTGCATTGCCCTTTGGCTAACATGCTAGGCAGAAAGATACATGTTTTACCATATTAGTTCAGGCGCTATATTATTATCCTATGAAAATATAGTCGGTCTGTGTTAGCAACAATCTGAAGTCTGCTACATACCGGGTTTCCGATTTCTGACAAGACTACATATTGGTGATGTCCATATTATCGATAACGGAAATGCATACTATTCAAAAGGCTTAGTATATGAAACGCGTAAATACAACATTCTATATAACATGAGCGAACATACAATTACAGTAGTTTTACATGTAACAAAAAGGTGACGGTTTACATAGTTTCATCTGACTAATTGTACTTATACTTAAACTTATGTATATTGAACAAGAGTATTTAATTGAACTGCAGTAACATAAATTAATGCTGAATACAGTAATATAAATATGATTCGAGTTTTAGACGCAACATGAAATGAGTTCTCACCTGCTTTGTTTCCACAGAACACGCTTCACTGCACTTGCCGTTCTACTCCGTAGATGATAACAACATTTCTATTCGGACATTTCAAATATGTTAATTCTTTATATTATGTTACAGGTATGTGTAATACTACTATGGTAACAACTTAACCCTCCCTACGATGGAGACGGTAGTTGTCATCTGCTGTTTTTCATTTTTGCCTTAATTCCTCCTAACAAAAATACTGGTTTTGACAGCACATGTGACTCGTCTCCAGTGGAGACGATTCTCATGTGCTGTCACAACAGGTTTTTGTCGAGAAATATTGAAAATAAAACATTTCCAGGAGACGACAAAAATTTAATTCAGCGTAGTAAGGGTTAATGTCATTATGTTAGGATTTCCATGAAACTGCAAGGTTATTGACTTGTAACGATAAACTAACTTGTGAATTGTGTATTGCGATCATGAGTTGTGTTATCCCGTGCATACATACGTGTCGTGCCTTTTATTGTAAACATTACTGTATTGTTGACAATGCTAATTCACTGCACTTGCCATTTTATTCCGTAGATGACAACAATATTTCTATTCAGACATTTAAAATATATTCTTTATATATTTTACAGGGCATTGAGACTATACACTACACACCGTGTCAAGATACAACCGTCTCCGTGTAATCCATTAGAACCCTTATAAATAGTCCTATACTCGCCCATTGGGGTACATGTATGTATATGTAGGGACCGTGGCAGATAGAGTTCCACGTTAGCGCAGAACAGCAAGCCTTTTACAATGGTGGTCAGTGTGGGGCTGAAACTGGGTGAAACTTTGAAAAAACTGGGCATGAAATTTTGAAAATTGGCCGCCAACTGTTAATTAGCTAGCAAGAAATGTCCATATGAGTTAAATATAGCCGGTTTTAATTTTTTTTTTAAATCACAGCTATTGGATTGGCGAAAGCCGGGCCGGCGGGCAGCGACATACACAATATGAAGTTTTCGTGTTTTGCCCAGTACACCCTAGAACAACCATACTTGCACAACTTCATAACCAAAGTGTGCCCATCACATACCACCATCCAGCATGTGACATTTTTTGACATTGACCTATTTTTTTTCGCGTAATCGACTTAGCCATTTTCAATGTTATGTTTTCGTGTTTAGATCCATTTCTCTGTTACTGCACTACATAGGACCACCATCCTTGTACATTTCGTGTTTTGCCCAGTACCCCCTAGAACAATCATACTTGCACAACTTCATAACCAACGGGTGCCCACCACATACCACTATCCAACATGTGATCTTTTTCTGACCTTGACCTATTTTTCAACGTTATTATTTCGCGTAGATCGATTTCTCACTTTCTGCACCACCTAGTACCACCATACATGCACAGCTTCATAACCAACGGATGCCCACCACATACATGTTCCACTATCCACTATCTGACATGTTTTACTTTTACCTATTATGTATGCCAGCCTGCAACTGCATGTAGGTTTTCTCATACGCTGGCTTATTTTGCCATATTATGCCACTAACAGTTGTCACTTTCAATTGTGGTCATAATAACATTAATAGCTATTTATATGTTATCAAATTGTATATGCCTTGAAGAAAACCCGGCTTTCGTGGCTTTGCCTCGTCTCTTGTTAAGTTATAAGTATCAGTTACTCAAATAAAAATTCTCCAGTAGTAAATGCATACGTGTCTTTAGGCCAGGGCAGGACAATATTCAAGTCTCAGTTTCCAGGAACAGTTAGAATATGAAAACTGTGTCAATGGAAAGAAGATGAGTTCGTATAATGTTTATATTACTTTTGGGGAGTGGAGGTAAATGACTCTGGTGTGGTGATCGAGGACATGGCACCAGGTCGGGTTCTTCTAATTTCAGGGCTGAATTTGTATTTTTTCTGTATATATTCAGTTCTGATAGTTCACAATAGGTAAAATATGGCCTAAAATTACCTTAGCTGTTGACAGGCCGTTAAAAACATTAAATCAAATCGTACAATGTTTGAATTACCGACTGCTTAATGACGTCACAATTCATCAATTCAGTGTATGATTTTGTGGCAAATGTCATATAAATATATAGTTGTTTTCTGCAAAAATGAAATAGCACTCTGCACATTATTTACTTCATCTGATTTTCGCGTCAATCAGCTAGCTCGCGTACATCTAGGCTATAGAAACTGAATTACTTCAACGTGGATCCAAATCCGTGCGTATATAGACATGTATAAGTTATTGTTCACATATTGGATGTTTAAGGAATTAAATGCGAGGGAGCTCAGGTTAGCGACCGCAGCATTCAGTTCCTTAATGTCCAATATGTGAACAATACGTAATAGTACATTGAATGGTTAAGGAATTAATTTTGAACGAACGTAGCGAGCGAAGAAATTAGTTTATTAAAAACTTGATATGTGAAATATAACTAACTTATTTGTTGTCCCGCCCCATCGCGGGCACCTGTCTGTTAGAATGGAGCGCTGCCCATAAACGTGTTTTCAAATAACGATACTATTACGTGATTGGCAGTTTGATACTGAATCGATCATAGGGAAACAAATAAATACTTTTAAATTGCAACCTGTTACAAATATATAACAATACTACTACATGTCTGATTACTGAACAGCCAGTCTACAGAAGCGCATGGTGAACTGACATTGATACATATACACAAGGATTTATTGAAATAGTCTCTGCTATACATTGTAAGTACATGTAGTTTGTATGTTGCCGTTATTGATATTGAGACACATCACGGTAGAAGTGTATTACGAAATATGTATTGTAGTAAATTAATTTAAATATGTGTCGGAGAAAGTTAAATACACTGCATTTAATGGAGTCTGTATATTGCTTAGGTTACCATGAGTGAGTATAATTTGGCTGGCCGCTGAGATCATGGACTTTATACAATGTGTATGATCGGCGTAGCACCATACCGAGCCCGGGATGAGTACAGTCTGATCAAGGACGACACTGGTCGCCATGAGTGACTCAACATAACCGTTTTCTTTCACTGAATAACCTATTGAGTAGCTACATGATAAGGATCTACGCTGGCTACAAATTCGTTTATCATCTGATTGGTCCAATTATTCCGCGTTGTGAGAGACGTGAATACAGTGTGGCAAACTGATCAGGACCTACTAAGTTCAATATTGCACTATGTATGTGCGAGTATGTCATACAACATGGCACTATGTCTGTGCGAGTATGTCATACAACATGGTACTATGTCTGTGCGAATATGTCATACAACATTGCACTATGTCTGTGCGAGTATGTCATACAACATGGCACTATGTCTGTGCGAGTATGTCATACAACATTGCACTATGTCTGTGCGAGTATGTCATTCATAAACAACAAGGATCTACACCACGTTTCACCCAATAAACCATTGTATTATTTCGTATAATTACAATAATGGGTTCATATTAGCAACATATAGGCGAGCACATGTTAGCAGTCTGATCAGGTGTTACGCTGTTTGCCATTCCATACTACCTTCCGTTATGCTTGTGCTTTCAGCTAATACACCATTGTGGGACTACGTACAATAATGAGGTAATACGATCGGTGTGAAGTTAGCAGTGAGCAGTAAGTAGCGGTGAGATGTATCTCACTGCTGGCAATAAGCGGCAGTGAGTAGTGAGGTGTGTTGCACTGCTAGCAGTAAGCAGCAGTGGGCACTGCTAGCAGTAAACGGCAGTGAGCAGTTATATGCGTTTGGCAATAATGTAAACTAAGTACGTGCGTAAACTCTTTAGACCGGACAATGCATATTTGCGTAACCTCTCTAAACCGTACACCACTGTAAGATATGTATGTGTGTGGAACCTCTCTAGACCGGACACCAATACAAGCTATATATATATGTGCGGAAGCTCTCTAAATCGGACACCACTGCAAGCTAGGTATGTGTGCGGAATCTCTCTAGACCGGTATGTATATCTGCGTAACCTCTCTAAACCGGACACCCCACTGTAAACTAGATGTATGTGCGGAACGCCTCTAAACCGGACAGCACTGTGCGGAACCTCTCTAGACCGAACACCAATACAAGCTGGGTTTATGTGCGCAACCTCTCCAAACCGGACACCACTGCAAACTAGGTATGTGTGCGGAACCTCTCTAGACGGGACACTACTGCAAGCTAGGTATGTGTGTGGAACCTATCTAGACCGGACACCACTGTAAACAACGTGTATGTGCGAAACCTCTCTGAACGGGATATCACTGTAAACTAGGCATGTGTGCGGAACATCTGTAGACGGGACACCACTGTAAGCTAAGTACATGCGTGGAACCTCTCTAAACCGGACACAACTGTAAACTAGGCATGTGTGCGGAACCTCTATAGACCGGACAGAACTGTAAGCTACATGTAGGTATATGTTCGAAACCTCTCTAAATTGGACAGCACTGTAAACTAGGTATGTTTTCTGAACCTCTCTAGACCGGACACCAATGCAAGCTTTAAAACGGACACCACTATGTGTGCGGAACCTCTGTAGACTGGACATCATTGAAAAACTATGTATGTGTGCGGAACCTCTGTAGACCGGACATCACTGCAAACTAGTTATGTGTGCGGAACCTCTCTAAACCGGACAGCACTGTAAACTACGTGTATGTGCGGAACCTCTCTAAACGGGACAGCGCTGTAAACTATGGTTGTATTACGAGGTTGAAGTCTCGTAGTCTGTTTATTTCGATTTCATAAGTGTTCTTCATTGTCTTTTTTTGTACATGTATATTGGGAATTAGCTCATTCTGTCCAAATAATGAATTTAACAAATAACCACGTTTAACAGTTCCCTAAATATATTTCCAATGTTCATCTAAAATTGCAAACATACTGGATACACAAGATTAACCAATGAAATTGTTTATTATGCACCATGTGATATCAGAATGTATTACCTCATTTACATATTGGCCCTATGACGTTGGTTTAGGGTCCTGGGGCTCACCGTGGACAAAGAGTCAAACTTTCTTTATTGCAATCTCTGAAATGAGATTACTTATCAAACTTATGTGTACTTGTCGGCTGTCAGCTTGGATGGTTTATGGCTTAATCTTGACAGCGTTCCATAACATACAGACGAATTAATATGCAGATTTTCGACTTTAATATCTGTGAAAAATAAAAGAATTTTCGCAATTCTTTGAATAAAAGTTCAATATTATCCCTGACTTGGAAATAAATACAATATTTAAAATCCATGTAAAATAACAAACATTCTGATATGAATATTGACCGAAATCGACCAATAATTATAAAGTTGACATCTTTGTTAAATGATTGTCTCTTCAATAACACAACTGTTTCGAGACCTGTGAAGACCCAGATCAGCCTGCACATCCGCGCAGTCTAATCATGACCCACACCGCTCGCTACTGTATGGGTCGGACCAAATTCCAGTTCATAACAATATCCCCCGTCTTCTTTTAAATGCGACCCCGCATTTATCTAAATACACATCCGATTGACGGATATTGTTAAATGTACATGTACATATATTGAGGTTAAATCCGCCATCTATTGTTCTTGTAACATTATGATTCAGACAATGTCATTTGGTTTGATGGGCCATGTGCCATTTTGTAATTGTTGTGATTGTTATCTCTGTATTTATTATAATAATTCACATAGTTATCCGCATGAATAGTGATTATTACCAATTTAGTTGACATTATCAGTAACCAGATCGCATTTTGCCTAATATTGATGACAATGGCAATATATGTTGTTTAGCTGATTGAATACAGAGATAACGCTCAACAAACATATAATCTTGTGAATTTTGGATACCGTATTTTTCCCGATATATGCAGACAGCAATTACAGAATGATGATGTGGCTATACTGGCCGCGCTGTTCCAGGTTCTCAGTTTCAAGTCCAACTCGTTTGAATACCCCCACCCACGCCATAATAGCAGCAAATAGTGACGTTCGTTGTATCTGTGGTGGCCGTTAATCACAGGTGAGAGCACTAGCCGGAAGCGAGATGTGCTGGAACGCATACAGGGGCACTCGGCCTACATCGTACCAGGCTTCTTTGCCATAGGATTACCTCGTGACGAAATCCAGATAAAAAAGTTGCAAGGCTTTATGAATCATATTCAATTTTCAATATAATGTTTCTGCTTATGAACATAATTAATTATGTTAATTGTAATATTATTTGTGCGAGGCCATTTTGTTTTGTATTACAAGTTTTTATACTTCTTAATTGCAAACCTTATCCTTTGAACAATATAGCCGTGTGGGTAGCAACAAAGTCTATGACCGGTGGTGTGTTCGTGGGTTCGAATCCTGTGAACATTTTTTTTTATTTTTTTTATTTTGTTTATTTGTTTTTTTTAATCACATTTCTTGTGCCACTTACACGTAATACTGAGTAAGTTTCTCCTTTCATCAGTATTCAATGCAGAAAATGGTGAAATCGTCTAAACTTGTGTACACTGTAAGAGGCGGATGTGGCCGCTGCATTGCAAGTACCGGTCGAGAACCATTGCATGCACATTCGCTTGAGATAATACGAATGAAACATTTTCTTATAATACATGATTCTGTGGGCGTTTGAAGCGTGACTAAATTTATATTTGAACCGTTCTGTACGGTGTTCCGTTAAGGCCATCGTAATATCGCTATCGGGTCGATACTATGATAGTACGATACTACGATGACGATAGTACGATACTACGATGACGATAGTACGATGCTACGATGACGATACTACGATGACGATACTACGATGCCACGATGGCGATAGTACGATACCACGATGACGATAACGCGATACCACGATATTATATCGTACTATCGTCATCGTAGTATCGTACTATCGTCATCGTACTGTCGTGATCTCGTAGTATCGACCCGATAGCGATATTACGATGGCCTTAACGGAACACTGTTTATCGTAGTATCGTACTATCGCCATCGTGCTATCGTACTATCGTCATCGTAGTATGGTACTATCGTCATTGTAGTATCACCTTCCGGATGGACATGCGCATTCGCATCAAAACAATGGATGACGAGGTAATTCGCCGGTATTTTTATACATATAATCATCATTAGATTGATTTAGTTTCATTTAATATGTATTTAAGATAGATATTTGAAAAATTAATCTTGTTTGCGCCGTTTGCGCCGAAATTCTTGTTTGCGCTATTAACAAGGTGTGTGATCACGTGGTTTCCGAATCCGATTTTTCGACGTGACGTAATCTGTGACGTCATTTTTACAGTCGATTTTCATTAAAATCTTCCTAACAAACGGACGGAATTTGATGATATGTAGCGCACAAAATACGATGGCATATGTGTTTTATGGGTGCTCTGAAAGTTCTTTACAATAACTTATAAATTTCACAAAGAATCGAGTACCGTTTATTTCTTACATTCACGTGCTCTAGTTTTTATTTACATTTACGGTAAACCGAATTCTGTCCATCCGGAAGGCGATACACGATGACGATAGTACGATGCTACGATGACGATAGTACGATACTACGATGACGATAGTACGATATATCGTAGTACCGTCATCGTACTATCGTGGTATCGAGTTATCTTTCATCGTGTTATCGTACTATCGCCATCGTTGCATCGTATTATCGTCATCGTAGTATCGTACTATCGTCATCGTAGTATCGTACTATCGTAGTATCGACCCGATAGCGATATTACAATGGCCTTAACGGAACACCGTAGTTCTGCAATGTTCGCTAGTGTGGAGAACATTTCTCAAGTACTTAGCTGAAACAGTCAATACCTATATCCGGCATTTTTTACGGTATATTTATAAGCTTGATCATATTGCTGCATTATATTGTATTGTTCACTGCCACTACTGCTTACTGCTACTGGTGTCCGGTCTAGAGAGGTGCCGATTACATACCTAGCTTTCAGTGATGATCGGTGTAGAGAGGTTCAGCACATATACCTAGCTTGCAGTGGTGTCCGGTCTAGAGAGGTTCCACACATATACATCGCTTGTAGTGGTGTCCAGTCTAGAGAGGTTCCGGACACATATACCTCGCTTGTAGTGGTGTCCGGTCTAGAGGGGTTCCGGACACATATACCTCGCTTGTAGTGGTGTCCGGTCTAGAGAGGTTCAGCACACATACCTAGTTTGCAGTTATGTCCGGTCTAGAGAGGTTCCGGACACATATACCTCGCTTGTAGTGGTGTCCGGTCTAGAGAGGTTCAGCACACATACCTAGTTTGCAGTTGTGTCCAGTCTAGAGAGGTTCCGGACACATATACCCTCGCTTGTAGTGGTGTCGGTCTAGAGAGGTTCAGCACACATACCATGTTTGCAGTGCTGTCCGGTCTACAGAGGTTCCGCTCACATACCTATATTGCGGTGGTGTCCGGTCTATAGAGGTTACGCCACACAATACCGCGCCTTACAGTGGTGTCCCGTCTAGAGATGTTCCGCACACATACCTAGTTTACAGTGGTGTCCGGTTTAGAGATGTTCCACACACATACATGTACATAGCTTGCAGTGCCGACCAGTTTGGAGAGGTTCCGCACACATACCTAGTTTACAGTGGTGTACGGTTTAGAGATGTTCCGCACACATACATGTACATAGCTTGCAGTGCCGACCAGTTTGGAGAGGTTCCGCACACATACCTAGTTTACAGTGGTGTACGGTTTAGAGATGTTCCGCACACATACATGTACATAGCTTGCAGTGCCGACCAGTTTGGAGAGGTTCCGCACACATACCTAGTTTACAGTGGTGTACGGTTTAGAGATGTTACGCACACATACATGTACATAGCTTACAGTGGTGTACGGTTTAGAGATGTTCCGCACACATACCTAGTTTACAGTGGTGTACGGTTTAGAGATGTTACGCAATATACATTGTCCGGTCTAAAGAGTTTACGCACGTACTTAGTTTACATTATTGCCAGACGCATATAACTGCTCACTGTCGTTTACTGCTAGCAGTGAGACACTTCACTGCCCACTGCTGCTTACTGCTAGCAGTGAAACACACCTCACTGCTCACTGCCGCTTATTGCCAGCAGTGAGATACATCTCACTGCTACTTACTGATCACAGCTAACTTCACACCGATGGTCATACGTATGTAGAAGCAATGTAGGCCCTGCTCACTTGCTCAAATTTGAAACCAGAAGCACCGAGAAAGAAAAACGTTTAAAACTGGTGTATCGTATATGTACGTAGTTACACGACGTACACTATGCTTATAGTAGAAAAAAGTACAATTTTATAGTCGTCTCATAATCACTATAATCATATTTTTGCCAGACATATTTTAGTGAAATAGTTTTACTTTCTGGTAGCTTATCAGTGATCGTTTTGACCAGACTGCGGATGTGCATACTGATCTAAATATACACTGTTCGCAAAGTGAATAATCCCCATTTTAACTCGTCGAGCCATATTATGTTCGGTATGACAATTTATAATAACAGTTTTTTAAAACAATCACTTGGCTTGGATACATGATAGGTTCCGTCGCGGATTTTATGACATTTTTGCGCCAAAATAAGAATCCGCAAATGGCCATTTCAATTGTTTTGGCACGTACATTACTGCAGATCAAAGGGAAGTATTCGCCCTTTGTCCATTTGAAAAGACAATTACTTACTGCTTACGCAGCACAGCTGAAAACATATTGTCAGTTTGCACGTAGCCTGCAAGCGACACGGTGCTAATTTCACAATCGGGTATTTGATACGCCTATAATCACGTCCTGGAAGAGAAATTGGCTACGGTAATTGACAGGGTTTACCGCTGTATACAAAGTAAGTAGGTTAAATTACCAGACGTAGAAAACCACATAAGAAGGGCCAAAGAACCATATTGATCTCTATCAACTGTATAAAGCTTTCGAAAAGTATAGATGTTGTTTAACTATTTCAACAATACATACCTCTGAAGTAGTCTTTGCAAACTGTAGCCGTCTCACCGGGATCTGCAATTTTTGCAAGTAATGTTCATATTTAACAGAAAAAGGACGATTTTTTTAAAAGGGACTAGTCTGAAAACCATTGTGTAATGATTTGATTGATCAGAACATTAACATGACAGTTTATTCCAGTTATTTAGGGTTGAAAGAGTCATGTGATGATAATAATAATGCTCTCGTGTTTGGGCCTATAATTGTAGTGATCTATTTTCAATATCCTTTGTTTTGTGTACACATACTACAACTACTTAGAACTACACCTGCCCCACTCTGCGTTGGCACGGGATGGAAACATGAATGCTTGCGTTTCGCTTGACGATCCGTCTGTCCCTACGTCTGTCCGTGGTCATTTATATGTAACATTTACTTATATTTTACGGTCCACCATGTCAGGGTTCCGAGTTGTTGCTTCCATGGGTACCGTGCTCGATTAGACATTTAGCCAATTGAAAATAGCTAGTATTGTTCTCTTATTATGATCAGCTGTACCACCATCGCTCAATAAAATATACACCAAAACAGTGTGGTCTAAATGTACGTGTTTACGTGCGTACGTCAGTCTGTTATATATATATATGTATATAGTGTATAGTTTTACTGCGGCCACGGCGAGCTCAACAATTAGGCCGGGGTATTATATGGCATGAACATATACGTGGTATACACCCAATGTGTTAGTGTTTCATGAATGTGAATCAGCCCTGAGTCAGTCGCATTGGCCGTTCTCCAGTGTATATATCCGAGTTTAGGTTGATCTAGTAATCTATAAAGCCGGTTTCATCGCGAGATCTTCTAATCTACAATTACAATTAACTACTATAATGGGTCATTGCTGCCACTGTCCTCAAACAATACAACAAAGACTGATATTACAGTGGAACCCCCCTAAACCGGACAGTCGGGAAAATATGGATGTTTAAAGGTACATGTACACGCTGTAGGCACAAACTGTTCTTTATAGGAATTAAATATTAAGTGTATAATTGTGTCACTATTCCACCATTTCTAAAAAATACAAGTGCCCGCTATGCAGATATAATCATTTAGTAATATTTATTTTACTGATAGTGACTCGCGGCGGTATCGGGCTATTTTCATATGCAAATGGTGCATGGTAGTTTTTGATTATTTAAATAAATTAAATGGGTCACCTGAAAAAACACCATTTTTTCAACAGATTATAAAGTGTGATCATTGCACATAAAAAATAATTACAGAGAATAAATAGTAATGTCCGTTCACATGTTAAGGAAACACGGTCATCGCCCCTGATATCAGTGTGGAAATTTACGTGTGATATAAAATGTATAATAATGCCAATCAATACATGTGGTAATTGTTAATTAATTTTGTTTTGCCAGTTTGAAAAAATCTGAACATTGGAACACCGAGCCGTATAGTGGCTTTAACGGATTTTGAATTCGATTCATGCTATATACACGCATATATGCGTACACCAGAAATTAGCAGATGCGACATTTGAATTATACACTCAAAATAAAATACGAACATAGAACTGACCACTTCAGATCATCACAGGCGAACCATCCGTGTCATACAATCGGTCATGTGACCATCTCACTGGCCGTTATGCCTCATTAACAGGCACAATGTGCTTTGTCATGTTAAGACATACGTTCTAAGCTATACTACCACAGATATAGAATACATTATTCTAGATCTGTGATACTACGTAACGCGAAGAACTTTCAATTCATAACAATACCGTACAGCACGTCTCATTGTCTAGGTGATTTTGCACACGACCCGTTGTCTGGTATAGTTTTGTGCCGTGTGAAACATTGAGTTGCGCATTTAACTAGCCGGGTTCCATTGACACGTGCATACATTCTTCAGTGCAGCTACTGCCGATATTTCACAAAGTGTTCTCTACTTCTTTCTTTACCGAAGGATTTACAGGCATGTATTATATTGTTTTAATTAATTATTTTCCCTCGATGTTTTTATCCGGCTATGAGAGATATGATCCATCTCTGCGTAGACTCTGGACCAGCTTGTCTGACCCGGGTTGTGTATTACTGACCTGTGTATGCTAATTGATAATTATAGCAACTCGCTGTTCAAAATAGCTCGTTGTCTGTAAGTGACCTTGCTGTTGGAACGGACGTAAAACCGCAGTCAGTGAATCACATAGCTTGTACTGTACTGTACATGTATATGCACTCTATCGCTATGTTGGTCTGAATAGTGTCCCCATTAGTTCACGCTATCCAGGTAGGTGCACATACGTGTTCATGATATTCCGTCCCCTGATCATGCTGATAGATGAATCGGTATTTCATCCCAGCAAAGAGCTACACGCCATTCATGTTTAGCCGATCACAAACCCAATGTATGACCAGTTTACGTTCATTTATTCCATAAAGTGACCAACTAAATTAAACATGTTTATGAAGGGACGGTCTGAGTTTTGCCGCCGCGCAGTCTGAATTGAGTCTATACTGGTGCGAATTACAATGCAGGCACTTGGCGATTGTATTTCGCATTTATCGTTGGTAAACCGTTCGTTGTTGAATGTTTCCAACCAGCGTAGCTCCAGATCTGTAGCCTATTTAACCGACATTGCAAAGTATACTTTTCTAGCAATGCATACTTTGAGGGAGAAATTTTCAATTTTAGATATATTTATTATTATTATACTGAATTTATTACATTATCACAGCCATTTTCATTGGCTGTGATAATGTAATAAATTCAGTATGATATGTCTGAATACTTTTAATCATGAAATATATGCAGTCGTTAGTTCTATATGAAATAATGCATTTCAGGAAAAATAAATGATTACTCCCTCAAAGTATACTGTGCTCGAAAAGTATACTTTGCAATGTTGGTGAAATCGGCTACAGACTATGTGTGACTTGATGGATTGCTTCAATGTCAAAAAATTTCTTCAATTTTGACCTTTTACGTGTTTTAAGCATGCACTTCTCTGATGATTTTTGTGATGCTTCCTTTAGCACATGCCCATGATCATGTTACGATCAAATGATAATTCCATATAGAACATAATATTGAGCAATTTGGGATACTTGCCAAACATGCAAGGCTAGTATACCTACCATAATTGTATGAATTGCATACCTGAAACACCGCTTTAAGTTTAGTAAACCGTGAGTTTGAGGTACAATGCTTGGTTCAGAAAAACGACAGAAATCCGGGGACTTTATATTAACCTATGGAATGAGGGAACTGTAATTATATTATGTCATCCTTTTAAATAAAAACATTGTTTGACGGCACATTAGAATCATTTCCTATGGAAGAGTAAAATGGAAATTAGAATTAAATAAAATTAAACAGCAAAACCTGGGACATTTTCTGGCAAAATAAACATTCATTCACCAATTGGTCACCAATAATTGTTAACAAGAAAACGTTGTTCATGTGGGCTTCACAGACTATCGTAATATTGCACTTACGAACATTTCAGTCGTACGAAGTTTAGTGAAACGGCCCCCAGTTACATGTAGCCCTCTTTTTCCACTCACCCCTTCAATTATTATTGTACTTGCATTATATGACAGTGGCGTTCCTTTATTTGCAGTCAACATCAGACCTGTGGATGCAACTGGATAAAATGAGCTTATAAGATTTGCGACCCGTGGTGCTCCTGATCAAATGGCACACTCCTATCGCCTGGTTATGATCTACATTCCTTAGTAGAAGCATGCTGAGAATTTCATTGATGGAATGGCGAACAGTACAGATCCTGATCAGACTGCGAATGCACAGGCTGATCTGGGACTACACTGGTCGCAAACCCCATAAGCGCAACTCACATGCAGTGGACACACTTCACTTCTTACCAGCATAGATCTTTAACAACGAACACGCAACGTTATATCATTATATGCTTGTTGGGGTTGAACGGCATATCAACAGCTAAGGCCATTTAAGGCCGGGTCATTGGGTTTAGTATATGCCTTATATTGCCTGTATAAGTAGGGTGGGGGGATCCCAAAATCAGAATTGAATATTTACAATAAAAAACTGTATATTCAGCCTTGAAATCAGAATAATCCTGATCTGATGCCAGGTCCTCGCTACACCAGAATCACTTGGCCCCCTCCCAAAAGCAGTAGGATCAGTGATAATCTTACGACTTTTATAATAGGCAGTAACCCAATTCAACCACCAGGTAACAAAAGAGCCAAAAATAAAAACGTACCTGAGGGCCAAACCAGACAAGTCGTGATTCCTATAAGGAGGAACACCTGACGTTAATAACCAACCACCCACTTTTGTGAGATTTTCACATGTATGAGAGGAGTACTGTCCCGCACTGAAGATACGATATTAACATCGAGCATTGAAATACAGTATCCTGAACTGATGCCAAGCACCGTTACTACACTGACATGTAGTGTCCGGTGTGTACAGTGTAGAGTGTAGACCCCGATCAGACTTGGGAAGCAATGGCTGGTCTGGTTATAAACTGGTTGCAAAATCGATGGGCTTCGTTTCGCCAAAGTTTGAGCCAGTAATTGAATACTCGTATATTGAACAGAATGTATCGTACATGTTCCTTTGTTAACCACTTAAAACTTTACAATGGACGAATTGACAATAGCACAACTATTGAAGAAATAATTACTGATATTAGTTCACATATACGCGGGTAAAGATATTGTAGTGTATGCAATTATGTTCATGAAATATGTTGGTTATATGTCGTTGCGACTGAACAAATGGGGCTTATGGTATTTGTAACAAGTCGAGCTTGTGAACTGCCAGTACATGTACAGTGGTACCTCTTCAAACCGGACACCCTGGGAGGGGCCCCTAGGAGGGCCCCAGGGTGTCCGGTTTAGAGAGGTTCCACTGTAATTCGGGTATATGAGTGCTGCAATACATATATTTGTATGCATTGCGATCATGAACAGCCATTACCAATATAAGTACGGTACGGTTAATGCTACCAAAATTGAACAGACGCATGTGGTCTTGCTGTCCGGTTTTTGATGGGTTTTACTGTGCATACGTGCTGTCTGGTAAACATTTTTGTTACAGAAAATGTGTGTTGGCAGTGTAATAATATACTGTATTAAATTATAATACAATCCTGTAATAAATATGTACGCGATTCCACCGCAGATACCACGTAGTGTGGATAGGTATGCATTCAATGTGTTATGTTGGGCTTATGCAATACATAGAATCGAACTTGCAGAACGAAAACTCGGGTTATTTATGCTATTGTCTCTAACATCTAAAAGTTAAAACGTAACAAACGATAATGAGATTTAGTATGCAAAGTGGTGTGAGATAAGATGATTTGGTGACGTTTTTATCCACCTTATTTTCTGTTTAACTTTTTAACGGCTTGTACGTCCGTGCGCCAGTTACCAAATGGATTTTTGCGGCTGTTCTCATTACAACTACGCTGTATGTGCATACCCGTTGGTGCATTAATAATTTAGTAATTACAAACAATTGTATTTATCTTATCTTCGACAACCGTCTATAATACCAATAATTGTGACACGAATAATGAATAGGATCTGCAAGTATGTTATATAATTATACAAAGTTGAGACATTATTTAATGTGACAGTTTCGCAGATTTTGCATGGAAAGTAATTTAACAAATACGGGGGTTGTCGGAATGTATTATATTGAAACTGGCCTTGCTAATATTTGTCAATTTTTAGCCATTTTTTTTTTTGGTTTTTTTTTTTTAAAAATCCAGGCTATTGGATTGGCGAAAGCCGGGCGGGCGGGCGGGCGGCGGGCGGCGGGCGGCGGGCGGCGGGCGGCGTCCACAATCAATGTTAAGTTTTCGTGTTTGAGTCCATTTCTTTGTTACTGTACCACCTAGGACCACCAAACTTTCACAGCTTCATAATCAAGGGGTGCCCACCACATATCACTATCCAACATGTTACTTTTTTTTTAACTTGACCCATTTTTTTCCGCGCAGTCGACTTAAGCATTTTCAATGTTAAGTTTTCGCGTTTACAATGTTACGTTTTCGTGTTTAAGTCCATTTCTTTGGTACTGTACCACCTAGGACCACCAAACTTTCACAGCTTCATAACCAAGGGGTGCCTACCACATACAACTATCCAACATGTGACCATTTTTTTACCTTCACCTATTATTTCTACGTAATTGACTTAGCCATTTTCAACGTTAACTTTTTAACGTACGTCTGGTTAAAGTTTGTTGGTTAAAACTTTTTCGTTATACTATATCTCTGCAACTGCTTCGCCCATTACCTTGAAACTTCACATGGGTGTTTATCATCATCCATATTTTCATTCTAACCCCCAACCGTGCGGCCCCTGTGCCCAATGTCAAGGTCAAATTACTTTGATTGTTTTTGTTAAAGTTTTTTCGTGTACTATATCTCTGCAACTGCTTCACATTGATACTTCACATGGGTGTTTATCATCATTGTCGCACCCGCTTGCGGAAAGCGCGATATCGTCAGCATTTTGGCATACGTCCGTCCGTACGTCCGTACGTCCGTGTGTCCGGTTAAAGTTTTTTCGTTAAAGTTTTTCCATCTACTATATCTATTTTTTTAGTGTCCATGCCTCGCCCCAAGGCGCGACATGCAGGCCACGGCCATCTAATCTACACAAAGTGGGTATAATTATGTTATCCAAGTGTCTATGCTTGGAAAAAACCTGGCTTTCGTGGTTTTGCCTCGTTTCTTGTTTTATTTCAAAATACAGTGGAACCTCTCTAAACCGGACACAGAGACATGGTAGGTGTACTTAATTTTGATATGTTTCATTGCCATTCACCTCCAATGATAATGTAGTTCAAGATCGCAAAGCATCCACGCGTGTCCTGAAGTAGTCATCTGTCTGTTTTACATTGGAACCTCTCTAAACCGGACACCCGGGGACCTCCCAGGGTGTCCGGTTTAGAGAGGTTCCACTGTAACTTGCATATTGTGCTAGAAACCAAGCAAATTGGCATTACCAATATATGTTGGGAAACATTGATAATCGAGACAAGATTAACGCAGGCGGTTGTTGCACATTGTGCCGGTAGTTATAATATAAGTATGTATTTCAAATAGAAAACAAACATGTAATATATAATTGAATACAACGACGCAATATAGAAAACCGATTGTAAGGGCACTCTGTTGAGTGTACTAAATAGATTATTCCGTAACATATGGTCAAGTAAGGATGTCAAACATTGTCAGATAGTCGGTAAACTTGTACTCTCATTTACGGAAACATACTTTATTTATTTATTTATTTATTTATTTAACTGTGTTTAACATGTTTAACGGCCTGTCAACAGCTAAGATCTACGAACGAGCTGGTTCATCTGGATCTACACTGTTTGTAAACACCGCAATATATTTGATTTATTGGTGTTTAACGGCCTATCAACAGCTAAGATCATTTATTTACTGGGTCATTCCCGTATTTACCCTGCCGCATCATCGCCATGGGGGTGGGGGTGGGGGGGGGGAGGGGGGGTCACAAAACCGGAACGGAATATTTACTAAGAAACAATATATATTCAGCCCTGAACTTGGAATAACCTGACCTGGTGCCAGATCCATACCACACCAAGTCACTTGGACCCTTCCCCTTAAAGAAATAGGATTAGGAATAATCGTATTACTCATATAAGGGGTATATATAACCAGATTCAACTCTCACATACAAGAGCCAAAGACGTATGAGGCCCAAACCAGATATCCGGTCGGGATTCCGGTAAAAGACGAATCCCGATAGTTAAACTACCAATCACATGCTTCCAACCCACTACCGCAAAAGAGGTCTATAGTATTTGAAGGGTTAAATATGTATCTGTATCCCATTTCACCAACATTGCTAAGTATACTTATCTAGCAAAGTATACTTTCAGGGAGACATTTTCTATTTAAGGATAATTTTATTATTTTTTTTTTTTAGCTCGCCTGCACGAAGTGCAGAAGAGCGTATGGCATAACCCCGACGTCGTCGGCATCGGCGTCGGCCACAAACTTAACATTGGGGGTAAATCTCTTATAACTTCTGTTTCCTTTCATGGAAAACCTTGTTATTTCATACATGCATTCCTCAGATAATCTTCTATCATGCTGTATAAAATCCATGACCCACCGCCCACCCCTTACCCAATGGTCAAGGTCACAAACTTAGCATTCATAACATTCATAAACTTGACGTTGGGGTCAATTTCTTATAACATCTGTTTCCTTTCATGGAACGCCTTGATATTTCATGCATGCATTCATCTGATGATACTCTATCGGGCTCAGCAAATTCATGACCCACCGCCCATCCCTTACCCCAAAGTCAAGGTCACAAACTTAGCACATTCATAAACTTAACGTTGGAGTAAATGTATTTTTATAACTTCTGTTTCTTTACAGGGAATACCTTGATATTTCATACATGCATTCCTCAGATGACCCTCGATCATGCTGTAGCAAATCCACGACTCACCACCCAACCCTTACCCCAAGGTCAAGGTCACAAACCTAGCACATTCATAAACTTAACGTTGGGGGTAAATGTTGTGTAACTTCTGTTTATTTATAGGGAATTCCTTCATATTTCATACATGCATTCATCTGATGATACTCTATCGTGCTATAGCAAATCCATGACCCACCCCAACCCTTTCCCGAAGGTCAAGGTCACACACTTAGCACATTCATAAACTTAATGTTGGGGTGAGTCTTGTAACATCTGTTTCCTTTCATGGAACGCCTTGATATTTCATACATATGCATTCATCTGATGATACCCTATCGTGCTATCGCAAATCCATGACCCACCGCCCACCCCTTACCCCAAGGTCAAGGTCACAAACTTAGCACATTCATAAACTTAACGTTGGGGTAAATGTCTTATAACATATGTTTTATTTCATGGAACGCCTTGATATTTCATACATGCATTCATCTGATGATACTCTATCGTGCTAAGCAAATCCATGACCAACCCACCCCTTACCCCAGGGTCAAGGTCACAAACTTTCATAAAGTTAACGTTGGGGTAAATGTGTTATAACATCTGTTTCCTTTCATGGGACGCCTTGATATTTCATACATGCATTCCTCAGATTACCATATATCATGCTGTAGCAAACACACAACCCACCATCCAACCCTTACCCCAAGGTCAAGGTAACTAACTTAAGCATGTTCATAAACTTTACGTTGGGGTAAATGTTGTGTAAATTATGTTACTTTACAGGGAACGCTTTGATATTTCATACATTCATTCGTCTGATAATCCTCTATTGTGCTACAGCAAATCCATGACCAAGCCCCCATCACTTTCCCCAAGATCAACATCATAAACTTAACGTTGGTAAATAAATATTTTATAACTTCCGTTTCTTTACAGGAACGCCTTGATACTTCATACATGCATTCATCTTATAATCCTCTATTGTGCTACAGCAAATCCATGACCCACCCACCCCCCCCCCCCCCCCGCAACCTCTTTTCCCAAGGTCAAGGTCACAAACTTAGCACATTCATACATGCATTCCTCATGTGAATAGCTATCAAGCTGTAGAAAATCACCAACTTAGTGCGTTCATAAACTTACCGTTGGGTTACATTTTGTTTTACTTCTGTTTTCAGGGAGCGCATTGATATTTCATACATGCATTCATCTTAATATGCTATATCATGCTATAGCAAATCCACGACCCACCTTCCACTACTGCCCTCAATGTCAAGGTCCACTGCACACCCCTTAAACCAAGGTCAAGTTATATAATATTCATGTTTTTTATACAACTGTGCCAAGTTTGAGTGAAGGCTGCCAACAGGCGAGCTTCGTTGTCTTCTGACAACTCTTGTTATTATACTGAATGTATTACATTATCACAGCCATTTTGGCTGTGATACTGTAATACATTCAGTATAATAATTCTGCATCCTGTTAATCAGCAGATATATTTAGTCGTTAGTTCTATATGAAATAGTGCATTTCGGGAAATATAAATGATTGCTCCCTCAAAGTATACTTTGCTAGATAAGTATACTTTGCAATGTTGGTGAAATAGGCTACAGGAGTGTCGCAAATTCAATATACGTGAGGAAAGCTATAACTTATAACAAGCAGCTACGATTATGACCTATCCCACTCTCGTAACAGTGAATGTTGACAAACATAATCATGTAGATATAAAGCTAACGCCTTATTCCGAGATTAATAAATGTATGTATCATGAATGAATAATAATCTGGACTTAACTTGCCCTATAAGGCATGTAAACAACGTATCTATAACAGGAAAGGAAATGGTTATAATAATACTTTCCCAAACACGTGTGCGTCGATATGTAGTATACTTGTTCACCTAAACTAATTATTAAATGATGTATGTTGGACATGACGGATTATACTGCTTGAAACTGTTGTCAAAGTTACAACATGCTTGTGAAGCATTTTGCCCAGATGTGAAGTCGAACGTTTCTGAACATCTATTGGCAATATCAACTCGCAATCAAAACGTTCGATTGGCTGTGCCTGAGCTTTAGCACAGCGCACGCTCCGACAATCATGCTGTTTGCTTTCAAGCACAATATTTAAGTGTTTTGTTATAAAGAAATGGACAAATATTGGCAAGATTATAGTGTAGGCGGTGACGTACAACAGTCGATCAGGTTCTGAAAGCAAACGGTGCAAACGGTGTATATGTACGGAGCCCCGCAGGGGACCTAGAATTCTTTTTTTTTGTTAATTTGCTCCCACGAAATAACAATTCGTTCCCTCCATTTAACAATTCGTTCCAGCGAAAACAATTCGTTCCCTTAATTTAACAATTCGTTCCCACGGGAACGAATTGTTAATTCGTGGGAACGAATTGTTATATCGTCGGAATGAATTGTTAATTCGAGGGAACGAATTCTTAAATTGTGGGAACAAATTGTCATTTCGTGCGAACGAATTGTTAAATTGAGGGAACGAATTGTCATTTCGTGGTAACGAATTGTTATATCGTGGGAATTAATTATTAATTCGAGGGAACGAATTGTTAAATTGAGGGAACGAATTGTTATTTCGTGGGAGGGAACTAATTGAATAAAAAAAATCCATGTCCAACTGTGGGGCTCCGCATATTTGATCGAAAAGATGTGGATTTTACAGACTAACTTTGGTTACACCGCCTATGACTATCTGCTTAATTTAGTGTAGTTAAACCTGTAGACACAAAACATCTCTGGGTGAATTGATATGTGGCTGAAAAATAGTGTATGGGTTATAGAAACAGTGTACACCCTAGTTGCGAATGGTAACTCTCGCAATTTACTCCTGTACTGTCCGGACAAACGTATAATAGTATTATAACTTCTATTCTCACATTGAAATCACAAGTTTATCACCAGTAAACTAGTGTAAACAGCATTGTGTAGTTCGGCAGAACAATCAGTCACCCCTCGCTTCTTGGAAAACACCATATTTATAGAACAACTCGGCAATGCCGTAATGGGCGCACTCGAGTGTGCCACCTCCCTCGACTATTTTGATATTGTGTACAGAGTTGGGGAATGTTTTCAGCAAATTTTACTAAACGTTCACCTTGGCGATATATTTTTCATACTGGCATGGAAACAGCAAGCAGCTGCGTGACTTATATGTATTCGTTCCAATATCGGATCAAAATAATGGGGTTTAATTAACAGGTATTTTCATTTGTCCGATATACTGATTGTCCGGATAACTGGTAGGACATCGCCCGTCAAAGGTAGTGCCTATTTCATATTAGCTGTTGTATTCAAATTGTGTGTTTATCATTCATTTATCACACATATATGGTGACTGAATATTTCTATGTACGAAACATGCTATTATCGAGGGTACTCCAGTTTCCTCCTATATCAAAGACACATAATGACACTACTTTGTCGTTTGTTACCATTACAACATAGTTTAAATCAGTTCAAGTGACTGAACGAAAACAGTGAAGACCCTGTTCAGTCTGTGCTGTTGTGTAGACTGGTCTGTATATACATTGTCGCAAGACATAGCATACTTTGTATTTATATATATATATCGATCGACGTAATGTATAGTTATGGTCCGAAGCATATTTTAATGACGCTGCTTTCAAAAGTGATTCTCCAAACCTGACGATATTGTATGGTTCACTTGAACTGAAATGTCTTGCGTCACTACGATTGCAGATCAAATTGGCACTTATAATCTGGGAAATGTGGAAATGTCACAATACTAATATTTCCGCCGGTCTTGGTTCACAACACGTCGCACACCATACACACCGCGAAGTGTATCCACCTACATGTATCCATGCCAACCGGGTAGTTGGTGGGACCATCGGGAAACTCATGGCTTTTAAAAAAATAAACAAGAACGCCGCCAACGACATTCATGTAGTTGCTGTGGTGGGTGCATCATAAACATGCACCTGATACGGTGAACCAGTTATATGAAAATAGAGGAACGCGTATGCATCTACGGAATGAAAATATGGATGCTGACAAACATGCATATTAAGTTTCAAGACAGTCGCTCGTACGGTAAAGTAGTTATAGGGGAATTGAGAAATGCTCACGAATCTACTGAAATTAGAATGTGAAATTTACATGTTATTTAACCTTGACATTGGGCACGGGTGGAGCCTGAGTTTTCCGAATTAAAATTCGCATGATGATACACATGCGTATACAGTTTCAAGCCAATCGGTCATATGGTAAAAATGTTATGGCAGAATGGAAAACCTGACGGACGGACAGACAGACGAGTTTTGCATCCATGTTTTCGCTGCGCGATGGGATAATAAAATGACGGTATAATTACTTCCTCTCGGAATTAACTTTCCCTCTCATTCCCCGGGTTTGTTGGAGCATGTTACATGTAATATAATGTATGTGCAGAATTGTGGACATATATTATCCCCACCTGTGGATTTTGTGGCTGTCTAATTCCCGCGACAGTTGGCTATTGTGTTACTATAATTACAGTAAAACATCGTTCAGCATTTAACGCAACCGATAAAGCATGCAGTAGTGTGAAAACTCCGTAAATCTGACAGTCCTTCTAGTCCGTCAAACTACTCTGGTTACCACCCTATTCATATTCGACATAGCCTACTATCGACAACCGCCAGTAGTGTTTTCCGTCACAGATGGCAGTATGTGAAGACATGGGGACATCTAATACCTCATACTTAAATGACTTCACCGATCAAAGTCCCCTTGACTGCATTGTTCATCCCCACCGGCAACTAAGACAAGTTTAGCCCTGGGTTAACTGGGTCGAATCCCGTATTTCACTATTGAGTTGGTGCAGCCATTTGTCTTGTATTGCATGCATGTGCATGTATCAAGAGGCACCGATGGTGATCCACAAAACAAAAGCTGTTCAGATGATTCGGTTTCTGGAAATGATTGGTTTGTTTGCGGGTCCTTCTAGACATTAGTTTGATGTACAATGCTAGTAACTGCATGCCTATAGCTATCACGGCTAAAATTAAAAATAAGTTGCTACATTGTCTTAAAATTTTTTTTTAAACTAGTTCTAAGCATATTATATACAAACGGGCATATTTTATAATTACACCACTCGACATCAGTCTCGTGTTTACCATGTATGGAGACATCTGTTCTGTGACACACCCACTGAATCGTGAGACAGTCGCCACCACGGCCCGCATCCAGAAATTAATTCGCATAACTGTTAGCCATATTGTACGCTTAATTGGCTTTGTTTTTATGAAGAATCATGTGTCAATTGAATAAAGAAATGGTGGTGAGGTAACTATCTTGAAATAATGCCCGTGTGGTTGGGTCCTGTAGATCACTCGTTTGTTAGCGTAAGAACCCAGGTACTCGTGCATTATTTCACGATAATCAATCAGTTCATCAGTTAAGAAATCGTATTAACTAAATACAATATGTGACATAAATGTAATTCAATTATTTTCGTTGCGCTCTACCGATTGAAATATGAGAAAAATGAGAAAAATGAGTTTGTCAATTAATAATTCATAAACAAATACGCGTATGAAGCAAGGGAGACGTTTACGAATACATGCACTTTCCTGAACTTTCACATCAGCATTAAATAACATTTTATCCGTATAATATCTCATATCTACTGTATACACACAAACATTATTTATTCGGGCCATAAGCGAACCGTGCTGCCGACTCAACCTACTCACAGGCTACAATGAAATTACTCGTTTCTGATTATTTATTTTAATAACAACCCCGAGAAACGTACATTTATAGTTTTGGCATAGAATGGTAAAATAATCAATGATCTACATACAATTGATTTGTTTCGCAAAAGGTACACCGACTAGCGTACGATAATACACGTATATCGTTTGTCATTACCGGCTGTAAACAACGACGTGCCATGTCAACAGCGTAAATGGAAGCGACGTTTCCGACGTCAAAACTCCATAACGTCATATTCACCATAAGGTACCTTTTCTGACGACGCGGCTCATATGTTCTTATGTGACTATGTCCGCGATAACTTACGCTTCTCGCCTTCTTAACTTCGGTTATGTTTGCGTATCACGCACGTACATATTGCCTTCATGTATTACAGTGTGTGTGGTGATTATAAATAGAGAATAGTAGGTTAGTGCCGTGAATGGGAAAAAATATCTGGCAAGGCTTAGGAAACAGGATGGGCGAGGCTCTGCCGAGCACATCCCGTTCCGTGCCGCGCCAGATATGTTTCCCATTCACGGCACTATAAAAAATGTAACCCCTGTCACCGCATATATTTATACGCGGTGATTAGGTCTTATTGGCAGGATATACAAAATGGTTGACGGCACCGTGTTTCACGGCACATACGCACTGTGTTGACGGCATAAACAAGTGTTCACTGCTGAGTATACATACATCGCAACATCATTTTGAAGATTTTCAAGCGGTGTGTCTTTTTATCTTATCTTCCGCAAAAATGTAGTGAGTGGTAACTGTGAATCGATGAAATGAATTACGTCACTGCTCGCGGGGTTTCCCCTATAGATGATGTAATACGGACAAGTTAAAGTTAACATGGAATTTCATCGACTTGCTGTTTACATCGAAAGCAGACAGGCACATGCGATAATTAGCGGACAAACATAAACACGTATGACCAAGGACGAGTTGTGACTGTATTCGCACACTGTTCATTGATGTATTTGTGTGGAATGCATCTACGGAGGTACCATCTGAGACACAGTCACTTAACTAAAATCTCCTTATTTTGAGTCGTGTTGTTAATAAGTGTTTTGTTATACAATGTATATTCATAAAGTCAGGACTGCATTTTCTGATGAATTTCAATTACTGATGTCAGTTCTGGCCGAAAATTAACCGTACGAGACGTCTTAGTCAATTTATATTCGGTAATTGCAGTTTTAACCCAGCAACAGACGTAAAGTGCAAGCAAGACATTTATTTCGTTACAGTCTGAATACTTTCACGCAGATTCTCATTAAAAATGCAATGTAAGCGTGTTATATCTCACATTTGTGATCTACATATGTATTGCAATTTGTAAAGTTGGTTTTTGTAGCACACACCAACCAATATTTCCATTGAGAATATGAAATACACGAGAAAACCATTTATCATTAAGTGTGCGATTTTATCACAGAGGTCCCGAATGGGATTTTCATTTTCATGATATAAATAAGAGAAAGTAGGACTTTTTTTACACACTTTTCAAAATATGCTAATTGATTCAGCGGCGAATACGTGAAGGTTATAAAGCTCATACATTCCATGTTAATGTGTGTGTCACATATGTACACACGTATCAAGTTTCCAAATATGAAATAAATACTTGATACTATGTGGAAGCTATGGCAAAATGAAGAAACTCTTAACAATCTCCTACAGACTTATTGACAAAACATGGTGTTTGGGCGACCCTGTGGAGCTAAAACATGTCAAAGTCATGACAATGCTAGCGTGTGCATTTCAAATATTGTCTACATGTATCAAGTAATCGAATATTAAAGTAGTCCATTCACTGGTTATGACATGATGGAGACATTTTTACAAACAGTTTTACGTGACAATGGCTAAGCCATTCAGCGACCTTATAAAGGTCAGACAATTCAAGGTCATGTCAATGGTCATGTTAATGGTCACATCAGGGTATAACATATTTCCACATGCATAACGTATCAACATTTCAAGTAATCCGTCCAGTAATATTGAACTTACGGCATGATAGAGAAACTCTTACAATTTCGTCGACGGATGTACGTACATGTACCGACGGACGCACGGTCGTACGGACGGACGGAACATCGATAGCAAAGCAATATGCCCTCCCCTCTAGATATCGCATATGGAGCATACAATTTCGACGGAATAGCCTTTGTGAAATGAAGCGGACTTATGAGCCTTAAGGCAGATGACGCTTGTGGCTAGCCATCATCAAGACATCATCAAATACATGCTAATATTCTTTTTGAGATACTCAAATATTTATATTCGTGTTATGCAAGGCTATAACTCTGAATCATACACGTACATTAGATAAAATAAAAGTATATACTACATATTTAGATAAATAGGATATATTTGCACCTGTATGACCATTATAGGCCAACATATACACTATTCAGAAGTCACTGAGATGTCGTTTTAGATGCAGCATAACCAGAATCGGATTTACCTACGTTTGAATTATGAATGGATCATTGCAAATCTATTAGAGCAGCATTCATTGGCACATGAACATTATTCAGCTTTCTATACATATGACGTGCATGGGTCACCATAGAAAACGCTCCAGCATCACGAAATGCAATCGAATTTTTGTCCGTGCGTCCGTGAGTGCGTCCGTTCGTCCGTACGAAATATGCGTTTAAGTTTATAAATACCTTATATCTCTGCGGTCCTAAGTCACATTGCCTTGAAACTTCATATGCTTATTAGTCATCATCCATATATTCATGCTGTATCAGATTAATGCGGCCCCTGTGCCCAAGGTCAAATTCAAATTAATTATAATTTTGCGTTAATTTTTTGTCAAATTTTGCGTTAAAGTTTTCAGATACCAACTATCTCTGTAACCGTAAGTCAGATTTGTTTTAAACTTCGTATGCTTATTGGGCGTCATCCATATATTCATTTTCTGTCGCATTGATGCGGCCGCTGTTCCCCAATGTCAAGATCAAATGACTTAGATGTTTATGTTATTATATATTGCATTATGGTTTTTACATACCTTGGATCTCCACAATCGTTACTCAATTTAATTCAAACTTCCAATTACCTCCTTTTCATTATCCTAATTTTTCATTCTGTAAGCTTGCCCATGTGGTCCACATGCCCAAGGTCAAGGGCAAATGACTTTCAAATTTGTGTTACAGTTTTTTTATATACCTTATATCTCCACAACAGTTATTCCGATTTACTTGAAACTTCAAATAATTATTTATTACCATCCATATTTACATTCTATAGCCCACACATGCGGCCCACATGCCCAAGATCATGGTCAAATGACTTCAGAATTTGCGTTAAAGCTTGCATGGGCGGATTCAGGGGGGGTGTGGACCCGGCGTGCCCCCCCCCCCCCCCTAAAATTCGCCGAGTAAAGATTTTTTACAAGTTACAAGGCACGTTTCATGCCAAGTGCCATGTATTCCATGCATTTTTCGGTCGTTTTCTTATTGTTTCAAAATGTAAACGTTTTCAATCAAAAATCATGTCTAAACATACTGTGACAGTGTCAATATTTTTGCTCCAAAATGCGCCAGAACGCAGGAAATGCGATGTAGCGTTGCAACATTTTCCGGGTGGGAATGCCCCCGGACCCCCCTAGCGCTATCTCGAATATTTTGCAATACTCGACTATATAGTCAAGTATTGCAAAATAGTTACGTCCCCCCCCCTAACCCGAAATCCCTGCATCCGCGCCTGGCTTGTACATACATGTACCTTATATCTCCACAACCATTAATTACAATACACTCTGAGACCATCAAATGCCTCGGCTGGCTCGACATGCGGGCCGTATCCATCTGGTTTGTTTAATTACGATTTCGCAACTCAGCAATGATTATACTAACGATATGCAAAAACAATCCGCTGTATATTATTCCAGGGCCGGTATTTCGTGTTTTCACCCACTGTGTCCTCTACTAAACGTGCAGCTCGAGCTGTTTGACTATGGTTGTAGACAATGCTCATTCCAGGGCCAAGCCAACACCTACGTAAAGCACGTGTCTCATGCCGTTAATAGAACGCGCCATTACGTCACCGGACCAGTTCACTACGGTCATGACGGTTGGACTGAACTTTTGAAATTGTTGCAGCTGCATCGCGCGACGTGTACTGCGGCCCAGGAATATGTATGTGTAAATCAGCGGTTTGAATGGAAAAAACGGATTATCAAGTACCGAAAGTACGGCATTATGATCAAATTGCGTGATATATTCGACAGAAATGTAACGGCCATGTTCCTTGGAAACTGTTGATCCCGCGGCCTACGGCCTTTGGGTTCAAACAGTTCCCTCGTGCCACGGGAAACGTTTACCCACGGCTGGACATGGTCGAACCTTATATTGTTTAATTAATTTCCGAGGAAGATACGTTTAGAGTTCCGTACACTTAATTTCCCATGATTCCCAATGTGTAAGTTTTCTTGGAAGGAAATAAATCAGCTCCGTTTTTTTCCGTCTTCAGAATTACCTTATTTGTGGCCGTGACTGGAGAAATGGGGCTTATGGGATTTGTGACCAATGTAGCTCCTGATCCAATAGCACACTCCTGCAGCCTGATTTGAGTAATATATACGTATGTCTTAAAATGTATGTAATAGGTCGTAATGTACTATTATGTGTGGTAGGTATTTATAGTGTCTTCATTTGTACAGGTTAGTTTAATGTAGGAAATACGGTAGTTACATTTCAGACATCTTCAGGTGTTCACGTCATGCTCTAACAACACATCGTGTGTATTGCACCACGCTTCACTGCACTTGCCGTTCTACTCCGTAGATGACAACAACATTTCTATTCGGACATTTAAAATATGTTATATATTATACAGGTGTGTGTAATACTATTATGGTTTGTTGTATGGTAACAAGTTAACCCTCCCTACGCTGCAGACGGAAATTGTCATCTGCTGTTTTTCATTTTTGCCTTAATTCCTAACTAAAAAACCGGGTTTGACAGCACATGAGACTCGTCTCCAGTGGAGACGATTAGTGGAGACGATTCTCATGTGCTGTCAAAACAGGTTTTTGTCGAAAAATAATGAAAATTCAGCGTAGTAAGGGTTAATGTCATTATGTTAGTATTTCAATGAAACTGCAAGGTTATTGACTGTGTAATGATAAACTAACTTGTGAATTGTGCATTGCGATCATGAATTGCGGTATCCCGTGCATACATACGTGTCGTGCCTTTTATTGATAAATATTACTATATTGTTGACAATGCTAATTCACTGCACTTGCCATTTTACTCCGGAGATGACAACAACATTTATATTCTGACATTTAAAATATATTCTTTATATATTATACAGCATTGAGACTATACACTACACACCGTGTCAAGATACAACCGTCTCCGTGTAATCCATTAGATCCCTTCTAAATAGTCTTATACTCGCCCATTGGGGTACAAGTATGTATATGTAGGGACCGTGGCAGATAGAGTTCCACGTTAGCGCAGAGCAGCAACGCTGTTACAATGGTGGTCAGTGTGTGGCTGAAACTGGGTGAAACTTTGAAAAAACTGGGCATGAAGTTGTGGCGGCCATTTTGAAAAATGGCCGCCAAATGTTAATCAACTAGCAACAAATGTCCGTTTGAGCTCAATATAGCCGGTTTTAATTTTTTTTAAATCCCAGCTATTGGATTGGCGAAAGCTTGGCGGGCCGTCGGGCGGCGACGTCCACAATGTTATGTTTTCGTTTCTGCCAGGAACAACCATACTTGCACAACCTCATAACCAACGGGTTCCCACCACATACCACTATCCAACATGTGACCTTTTTCTGACCTTGACCTTTTTTGCCATTTAATTGACGTTCAACGTTATTTTTTTCGCGCTTAGATCGGTTTCTCACTTTCTGTACCACCAACAGCTTCATAACCAACGGGTGCCCACCACATACATGTTCCACTATCTCAACCAGTAAATGCATACGTGTCTTTAGGCCAGGGACAGGAATATGCTCAAGTCTCAGTTTCAAGGAACAGTTCGAATATGACATTCAAAACCGGCGCATGTCCTTCAGTCATATGTGGCTGTGACTGAAGAGAAATGGGACATAAGGATGTTTGCGACCAGTGTAGATCCACATCTCTAGTCACAGCCACGCAGTTGGCGACTCCGATTTTGACGTAAAATCTGTCGATGGTTATCCATGAATATACAGTGGAACCTCTCTAAACCGGACGCCAAGAAAACAACTATGGCGCAGAATGATCAAATGCCTGATTTACAGTGAAACCTCTCTAACCCGGACACCCTGGGGACGTCACAGGGTGTCCGGTTTAGAGAAGTTTCACTGTGTGTACTAATACATGTAAACATGACCCACTATAGGTGACGACATTTGAATATAAAATTGCATTTGCTATGCAAATTTCGTCAATTTTCGACGTCATTTACGGAAAATATCGTAAATTTTGTAAATATGTTTTCATGAGATGTCCCTTTCCGAAAGTGTGAGGTTTTCATTGGTTAAGACTGTATGTCAAGCATTACCATTTGAATAATAGAGGATGTTATCGAAGTGATGATTTAATTTGATGTCGCTTGATGTGACACTGCAAAAGGAAACAGTATATTGTGCAAGAAATATTAGTTACGCAGGCACTTGTATGCCACTATATATGTTTATTAGCTCCTTTGTGACTAGATCATAGCAAGCACGTAGATGAAATGTCGCCGGCATTTTGCAATCGGTATACATTACAATGCAAAACCAAATCGTATATGTGCGATATTTAGTACTAATATAGTTGTTCCGCAAACTTCAGCTGAGGTGAAAAGTAGATTATGTTTATGATGCGACATATATTATGGCACATTAAATATAGGACAGGTCATGGCTTCAGTTTATCCCTCAATGCACTTTATGGGCGTTACATTTAATGGGTTGACAGTTTCCCAGGTGTCGGGAAATCCCCTCTTAGGCTTTATTGTTTTCAAAATGTTCTTTGGGGAGGACCCCAAAACACACCGCAATACGATGCGGGTAGCTCTACACGCTCCCACTATTTGGACCCACCCCTGATAACATTCCTGGATCTGCGCCGTTTCACCTCTTTTGGCGTTTGAAAAAGAACTGACAATGCGAAGTAGAACATATTATAATGTAGCTAATCATACATAGAAAAGCCAAAGATGGCCGAGTTGTGCCGTTTATGATACAGTGATGAGGCATTGTTCGCATATAATTGTTCCATCACATTCACGAATCAATTATCTTTGAATAAAAGGACGATCGGGTATAGAACGGGTCGTTAAAATGAGACATTCTTTCCTACTAACGAGGGAGTCGCGTTACCTACGACAAAATAATGTATGTGTCACCAGTTTGTCACACCAGTTTGTCCGAAATCTGGCTGTAGCGATTGGAAATTATCTAACCATGAAAACAAACGTTATGTTTTAGAAATCGATGAATGAAGACTTTGTCAAGTCATTGAAAAGTTATGGTAACCAGTTTTGCATTGACCTGCTACATACTGACTGATGTCATATTGTCGTATCCTGCATTTACAAAGATGTGCACATCCGGGTCACACAATATTCAGAACTTTTCATTGGTCGATCGGCGTCACATGACGTTACCGAATGACACTGTGTAATGACGCCACGTAAATAATCCCGGGTTCCTTGCCACGAAAACTGTTATATTTACCCATCATTGAGCATACAATGATAAATAACATACTATACTTGACTCGTGTCCTAGCCTTGTCTGATAAACGTGATATCATAAGACATTAACCTGGTATTCTCTATATCTGAACGTCGTAGTGCTGAGTTGACGTCAGCCAATGTTCGTAAATGTGGCTGTGACTGGAGAAATGTGGCTTATGGCATGTGTGGATATTCAAACTTCTAATATTCTAGTGCACTCTTGAAGCCTGATAAGGATCAAAACTACAACTTAGAAGCAATACGGGTGTTTCATTGACTGACTGGCGAACAGGACAGGCCCTGGTCAGACTGCGCGAATGCGCAGGCTGATCTGGTGCTATGCTTTCTACAGTCACAACCACAACTTGTAGATGGGCCAGTCACTATGGTTTTCAGGTTTTGGGTGATTAATGCCTATGTATATACCTGTCTGCGCCACAGGTGGAAGACTCGGATCTGTGACATAAAACAATTACCATTAAACAATACCATTACCCCACGCACCTGGTGTCGTACTGTAGTACGTTTATACAAAGTAATGTACAGTACGACAACCGGTGGATGGGTAATGGGTTATGGGTAATGGGATTTATATGGTTTTCCAACAACAGTGAGCGTGCCAATATTTAGGGTTTGTATGGCGGGACTGGTTTAATCACAATAACCATGTATTCGGATACATTTTTGCTTTGGGAAACCCCTATTTAATAGGAGTTTCACAAGCAAATTGTAGTCCAAATGTTTATATATTACGGTACTCACAGCCCAAAGGCCATCATAAAAGTAGTAACATTATTACTGATCTTACTGCTTTTGGGAGGGGGCCAGGTGATCCTGGTATGGCGAGGACCTGGCATCAGATCAGGATTATTCTAATTTCAGGGCTGAATATATATTTGTATTGTAAATATTCAGTTCTGATTTGGGACTTTCCCCCCATTTGTACTAGTACTTAAATGTACTTGTACAGGTAATATATGGGATTTAGTACTAAACCGATTGGCCCGGCCTTAAATGACCTTAGCTGTTGATAGGCCAATAAACCCCAACAAACAAAACAAAAAAACATTTGTTATGATACGAGGTGGTGTCCGACCTAGGAAAACCAGTTCTAATTCGATATTCTTTGCATAACTATGTTCTAATTATGCTATTTCAGCCAGATAAAAATAACTCTGAAATGAACATGTGCACATTCCGCCAAAATATTTACATTAGCGTTAATAAAATGGCGATTTGTTGTGATAACGACGTCGTGTCCGACCAAAGTTATAAGCCTCGTTCATATATATATAGTTATACCGATAAGTCGAAACAAGCCGAATGCCTACGAGTCGTTTGAGAAATCTGGCCAATTATGAACATGTTAACTATGGAAGGTCATATCCGCCATAATTATATTTGGCTTGATGCTTGCTGGCTGATGACATTTTAAGTTCTATCTGTCTTATTACAATTATATGTGGCTTGATGCTTGCTGGCTGATGACATTTTAAGTAATATCCGTCTTATTATAATTATATGTGGCTTGATGCTTGCTGGCTGATGACATTCTAAGTTCTATCCGTCTTATTACATTTCTATGTATGTGGCGTGATGCTTTATTCATTCGTACTGTTTCAATGCGTTGTGTGTTGATTACATTCTAAGTAGCTTGATGCTTCACTAGTCATGCTGGTAGTGACATCCGGAGTTCCATTATTGATCTATGCTCGCTAAGCCACGCCCCTTTACAACAATAATTGCAACAGTATTTTGGGAACAACCATTATGACGCCAGGTGCGCTGCTAAAACTTAAAATAGTTCTCCCTGAACGTGTTTAATATCTATGGAACAATATTTCTGCAATAATTAAATCCTGTGTACTCACTTTTGCTTACTTACAATTGACATCACATGTGTTCAATTACTGTTCCATGTGGCATGTGTACTGTTGTATCATTTGTACTTACTATTACATTCGTTTAATTACTGGTCCATGTGACATGTGTATAATTGTATCCTTTGTAATGACTATTGACTACTCTCTAGTGTATAATGCGTGTTGCATTCGCCATGATGACAATCGGGTCATTACAGAGTCATTCATTTAATTGGATATACATGCATATTATTTACACATTTGTGATCACTGGTGGTGGTAATTTACTTTCCTTATTGTATGTATCATAATACATGTGGCGTGTGTTGAATTGTATTGATAACAACTGACTACTTACATGTACACATTACTGTTCTACACGACTACTGTTGTGTCCTTATAGTTACGCAATAGGCAGTATAACCAATGTATTAGAAATATGCACTACCCAATATTGCGTATTAGAAATGTAATACACAAATGTAACTACGGATCTCACTTGGAAACTGCAATCACCGATGTCAATTAGCACCATGCACTATGCAAGTTAGCATAATATGCAATGTACCATTATGATAACAGGTGGCGCTCTGAATTATAGCTCGGTAATGATCGGAAATAATCCGATATATTACGACAGTAGCCGAAAAGGAATTCGAATTTTCGGCTACAGTCCATCTCTGCATGTGTGTGGTTTCCGGTCGCAGTGAACTTGCACCACATGCGGGGGGTACCAGCGACTCTGAACAGGGGGAAATCAGCTGTTTCGGCAAAATGGAGTTCTTGAAGATGAAGATCTTGTTTTCAACACCTAACCACGCCATACACACACAACTTCTGTTTCCCTCCATGGAATGTTTTCATATTTTGCTCATGTGTTCTTGTCACCATCCTGCTTCATCCTGCATCAGATGTACCACCCCCGTCCAGTCCAAAGGTCAAGGTCGTTTACTTATATCGTTGATTCAGTACATGCGACCAAGTTTCTCCAGTCTATTATAACTTTAGTTTGCCTCGATGCAATCTTTTCATATTTGGCTCATGTCTTCTTATCATCATAATGCTTCATCATGCACAAGATGCTCCACCCCGCCCAACCCCAAGGTGAAGGTCACAGGCGCAGATACAGAAATAATTGCAGGGGGTGTGTGAAATAAAAATTCAGCATAGCCGACCTCGCGAAATCGTCAAGTAGGGGGGTCTGGGGACCCTCCCCCAGAAATCTTTTAGATGCCAGATCGCCGCAGATGCGATTTCCTGACACCTAGACCACGTAAAAAGTCATCCAACTATTCGAGTATTGTAGATTTTCGTGTTTTTTTTTTGCCGAGAGCAGGGGGGTGGGTGGGGGGTGTCCGGACCCCCCCCCCTGTATCCGCGCCTGGGTGATTCACATATGACTAATTGCGACCAAGTTTCTTCAGTCTGCTGTAACTTCTGTTTTCATATTTGGATCAAGTCTTCTTGTTATTTATACACTGGATACATACGAACATACTCCACCCACCAATACTACGACCTTAACCTTTGATCATGACCATTTCACCTTTAAATGTTTACTTACCAGTTTTAGGACAAATCTATGTGCACGTTTCTCAATCCAACGTTCACGGTCAAGGCTGCATAGGTGATATCACTCATTCGAAAGGTTGATATCACCCTTTCGTTTAACTGAGTGATATCACCTATTCGCTCGAATGGGTGATATCATTCGAATAGGTGATATCATTCGAATAGGTGATATCACCCTTTCATTTTGAATAGGTGATATCACCAATTTGAATATGAATGGGTGATATCACCTATTTGAAAGGGTGATATCACTCATTCGAATAGGTGATATCACCCTTTCATTTTGAATTCGGATAGGTGATATCACCCATTCAAATAGGTGATATCATGCATTTGAATAGGTGATATCATGTATTCAAATAGGTGATATCACTAAGTGGTACTAAAGTCCCAAACAGCACCCCATAGATATCACCTATTCGAATGGGTGACATCACCTATTTGTATTGAATTGATATCATGTATTCAAATAGGTGATATCACTAAGTGGTACTAAAGTCCCAAACAGCACCCCATAGATATCACCTATTCGAATGGGTGACATCACCTATTTGTATTGAATTGATGATATCATGTATTAAAATAGGTGATATCATGCATTTGAATGCATGATATCATGTGTTCAAATAGGTGATATCACTAAGTGGTACTAAAGTCCCAAACAGCACCCCATAGATATCACCTATTCGAATGGGTGACATCACCTATTTGTATTGAATTGATATCATGTATTCAAATAGGTGATATCACTAAGTGGTACTAAAGTCCCAAACAGCACCCCATATATATCCCTACTCACCTATTCGAATGGGGTGACATCACCTATTTGTATTGAATTGATGATATCATGTATTAAAATAGGTGATATCATGCATTTGAATGCATGATATCACAATTTCAGAACAAATAGGTGATATCACCCATTACAATAGGTGATATCATGCATTTGTATAGGTGATATCACATATTCGAATAGGTGATATCACTAAATGGTAATAAAGTAAAAAAAAGTGCCTGGGGTGCCATTGGGGATTTTATTACCACTTACAGGCACCTAGTGATATCACCTATTTGAATACGTGATATCACCTAATCAAATAGGTGATATCACCTATTCGAATGCATGATATCACCTATTTGAATGGGTGATATCACCAATTCGACTCTGAAATGGTGATACCATGCATTTGAATAGGTGATATGCCTTCGAATGCGTGATATCACCTATTCTAATTGGCGATATGACCTATTTGTATTGAATTGATGATATCATGTATTCAAATAGGTGATATCACGCATTTGAATGCATGATATCACCATTACAGAACGAATAGGTGATATCACCCAATTGAATAGGTGATATCACATATTCGAATAGGTGATATCACTAATAATAAAGTCCAAAACGGCGCCTCATAGATATCACTCATTCTAAAGAGTGATATCACTCTTTCGTATCAAATTAGTGATGTCACCCATTCATATGGGTGATATCACCCACATATGGGTGATATCACCCATTCGAAAGTGTGATATCACTCATTCAAATAGGTGATATCACCAATAAAAAATGAGAGGGTGAAATCACCTATTCGAATGAGTGATATCACCCTTTCAAATAGGTGATATCACCCATTCAGATTCAAATTGGTGATATCACCTATTCAAAATGAAAGAGTGATATCACCTATTCGAATGAGTGATATCACCCTTGCAAATAGGTGATATCACCCATTCAGATTCAAATTGGTGATATCACCTATTCAAATGAGTGATATCACCTATTTGAATAAGTGATATCACTCATTCGAATAGGTGATATCACGAAATGGTGTTAAATACCAAAACGGCGCCTCATACATTTAAGGCCGGGCCAGGTCACACCAGTCACTTAGCTCCTGCCCCAAGGTAATATGATTAGCTATAAGCTTATTAGGGCCCCGCCAAGAAATCGATGGTGCCCTATAGGTTTCGCCCAGTCCGTCCGCTTTTTTGACAAAACCTTAACCGTGGGTAAATGACCTATATTTTCTGTTTCCTTGCTCGGAATTGCTTCATATTTCACACACACATTGCTCTAAGTGTCCTCTACGCCATGTGACAAATCCAGGTCTGTGCCGCCCCCGCTAAGCCCAGGGTCAAGGTCACATACTTGGTGCGTCGCGAAACCTTAACCGTGGCTAAATGGACTATATTTTCTGTTTCCTTGCTCGGAATTGCTTCATATTTCACACAATCATCCCTCTAAGCGTCCTCTAACGCCATATCCCGAATCATCGTCCGTGCCGCCCCTTAAACACAGTGTCAAGCTCACATTCTTGCTGTGTTCTAAAATTCCAATAACTTTTATTTTACGCTCGTGTAAATGGCTTTATTGACTGGCTGCCACAGGGCCCTCAGTGTGTCGACAGGCCACATTTTCTAGTTACTCTTAAACAGGATTTGATTAAGATCAGCCAAGTAGAACTCAAGTTATCGCGTGGAAAAGGATACCCATCGAGAAAATCTGCTTCGACAGCCAGGGGAAGATAACTCATGGAACAATTCCGAAAATCAATAGGCTTCTTACTCTTGTCGTGACTAACATGTATACCGAATTTGATTATAAGATCGGCCAAGTAGAACTTAGTTATCGCGTGGACAAGGATACAGAGTATGAAAATTACAAATGGCCGTCAAGGGGAGATAAGTCATTGGAAATTTTTCAAAATCAATAGGCTTCTTCCTCTGGTAGTAACAAAGCTGTATACCAAATTTGATTAAGATTGGCCAAGTTGAACACTAGTTATTGCGTGGACAAGCTGTGCCCGCCCACCGTACAAGGTGAATACGTAATAAACAGCTAAGGTCATTTAAGGACAAGTTTTTTGTGGGTAGGGAATTATACATACAAAAGACACGTTAACAAATGTAATAGTTTCCTAACAGGTTTATTATTAAATGATAAAAGATATGTCTAAGAAATGTGCAACCATCTTTTGTGCAGTTATAGATGGAAAACAACCAAACTGCGTAACAGAGGCGGCGTGCCAGCATTTGCACAACCTACGTAACTCTTACATGTATATCCCTGAATCAAACCATGCCGTCTGCCATTTTTCATTTTGGTCCTATTTTCAAACAAGAGGGCCATGATGGCCCTAATTCGCTCACCTGACTCCATGAACACCAGAGGAGAATGTGACATTGAGTTCAGTGTGTTTTAAAAATAATTGTGCTATTTTTAGATGGCGGTCATCTTGGATTAAGGGAGGACTCATTTTACCAAATCTGAAAATGCTTCACCCAAGGATCTTAACTTCCTATGAAGTTTGGCCAGCATCGGCCATGTGGTTCCTGAGAAAAATACGTTCAAATCTCGAATAAATGGACTCTTTGGCGGCCATCATGGATGTTATAATCATCCGATTCAGACAAAAATAAAATTCGACCCCACGGGCCACGCCCATTTTTGACAACGGGGTCACCATTTTCACAACTTTGAAAGAGCATTGTAAATCGATAATTTCTACCAAGTTTAGTCGAAATCCGGGAAGATTTTTTAAGAATTTGTGCTATTTTTAGACGGCAGCCATCTTGGATTACGTAATGACGTAATTTTAACAATTTTGTAATCCCCCTACCTAAGGACCATGACCATGAAGTTTGGTGACTATAGGCCCAATGGTTACCGAGGAGAAGACGTTTGAAAATGTTCACGGACGACGACGACGGACGACGGACACATTGCGGTAACAATAGCTCACATGAGCTTCGCTCAGGTGAGCTAAAAAAACATGTGCTAACAAATCAAGAGAATCGTTTACAATTCCCTTGTGTTGCCAGAATAGTTGAAAGCATTATATACAAGTGGCTTTCAAAAATAAAAGCAGCAGACGACAATTTTTTATTCTATATATTTAAGGGTTGGTCATGTAAGGCCGGGCAAACGGGTTCGATCCCATTTTAACCTGCTGCATTGGGGGGGAAATCCCAAAAGCAGAACGGAATATTTACATCGAGAAGGGTTGTACATCTACAATGTCTCTTGTTAAACTACCCTTTGGGTGCTCCCAACCAACCACACACATCTACTTTACTGAAACTACTAACCCTTTCAACACTACAAACTTGTGCAACTAGAAAGGTCAGTAAAACCGACGGATGCTCCCGATTCCGCTTGGACTCACACAAAGGAAATATTTACCGTTTATATATGCACAATGAATGACAACCGCTACCCAACTCTTTTTTACCTCGGACCTGGTATAAGGGATTTTTCAAAACATTACTCAATTATATATATGTAAAGAAGAAAGCACAAACAACATGTTGGTCAGTTTATATATGCACGGCGAATGACCACCGCTACCTCGACTGACATAGCTTGGTCAGCAAAGTTACTAAGTATACATGTGGATGTTAAAACACAAACATATTAGTCAGTTTATATATGCACAGCGAATGACCGGACAAACTCTGACAACCGACATGGCCAGCAAGTTTACTAACTATTATATAGTGGTCTCCAGAGACCTTGAAACTGACCTCAGTTTCAGAATGATTGGTTGAAAACTGTAGGAGTTGATTACATAATCTTGGTACCCCAATATACAGAAGTGAAAAAATGAAAAAATGAGTAAGTTTAAAAGGCGATATTTTCGTCAACAATTAGTTTTTGGACATGAAAAGGGGAGGTGCACATTTTCTATATGTGTAAAATGCATGTGTGAAGTTTCAGAATGATTGGTTAAAAAACTGTGGGAGGTGTTGATTACACCAAACTTGGCACTCGAATATACAGAAAAAGTGTGAAAAAAATGACCTCAGTTTTAAAAAGGCAATATATTTGTCAAAAAATAATTTTTTCGGCATGAAATAGAGAGGGTACACATCTTCCATGCGTGTAGAATGCATGTGTAAAGTTTCAGAATGATTGGTTAAAAACTGTGGGAGGAGTTGATTACACAAACTTGGCAGTCCGATATACAGAAAAAGTGTGAAAAAAAAGGCTATTTAAAGTTAAAAAGGGGATATTTTTGTAAAAAATTATTTTTTCGACATGAAAAGGGGAGGTGCACATATTCAATGTGTGTGTAAAGTTTCAGAATGATTGGTTAAGAACTGTAGGAGGAGTTGATTACACAAACATGGTACTTTAAAATGTGGACGCCAGATGGACAAGGCGGCAACAATATGCATAATAAATTTGGCAGACAGTGTAGATCCAGATGAGCATGTTGGGAACGAGCATTCTTATCAGGATCTGTACTGTTTGTGGCAATATTATATTTGTTTCACGGTCAACTTTCACCCCTTTTCTTCACAATGTAATAGTCTGAAACATAACAAGGAAATTCACAATCTAATCATATAAGGTTGAACGGGTAAACTACCATACTAGTTTAGTCTAGATTTACAAAACCTTTTGGTATCAGACTGATCGATTATTTGAAAAATGCTGGTATATTGCATTCGCCACACACATTATGGACATAATTTTGAAGTTTTTGTAGTTTGTGTAAAGAGGATTGACGGAACACAAGTATTAACTGTTGGCATGTTTAACGAACTATGATCAAAATGTAAGAGTCCTGCCGATAACCGTTGTGGGAGGCGCTTGCAACCAATGAAGGCTTGCAGAACATGTTCTATTGTCAGTTGAACATCGTCTTCCTTCCCGTCTTCCGGGTTTATCCATGGGGTTGTTACCCATCCACCTGAAATGCAAATTGAAATTTAGTTTCCATGCTCCTATTAATTCAAACTCATGCTGTGTATGCTGTGTATGCTGCTGTGTATGCTGTGTGCTGTGTATACTGTGTTCTTTACCTCTCGACACCTCAGCAAAGCTCAATTGAGCTTTACGTCTGTCGTCATCTGCTTTTCGTCCGTCGTTATGTGTCAACAGTTTCAAATGTCTTGTCCAACAGTTATCAAGCTGTACATGCATAGTACATGGTCGTTAGGTGTTAAATTATGGATAAAATAAAGTATGCATGAAATCAAACATGGGTGGTATAAAAAGAAAGAGGTCAACTTCTTCAAACAGGATCTCATGAAGCAACTATTAATACCTGTAATCTCAGGCTGTGTGTTGCACTGTACAGCATACCAGATTAAAACTGTACTGCTTACCATGAACATATTTAATTTATCACCGTTAGTATGTCGACGTAACTTTCCGCCTTTAGTATATACATGTAAATTGAATAATTGTCTGAACGGTGTACAGTAATAAGGAATGTAGATCTAATACATGCTTCATATTCCGTAGAATGTTTTCTCTGTCTTTTCTCTGAATGTTAGTTCTTCCATTCTTATTGGGAAATATTGTTTTGTGGTGCTTACGTTGTGCGACATGTGAGCGATCAAGCCACCACTGGGTCTCTTGCTAAATGTACTAACATTTAGTCTAAGATACAAGTGATGGACATGTGTAGAACCTTCATGTACCATGACTTATCGTCATCATATTAAATCATTGTAATTGACAAGTTATACTTACGTTCTGTCTGTTTTATAAATTTTCCAAAGTTATAGCTTTCTCCTCAGCATCACCAGAGTAGGTACATGTAGGTGTGTAGAAAGACAACACATCATCTGCTATTGGTATGCTGTCCTCACATAAATAGGACTGTGCCTGTGAAGGATGCCGTTTCAGAACGTCAAGTATTCCGTAGAGTTCCAATCCTGCATAATGTACATTTGATACTTAACAACTACTAATAACTGCACGGTTATCGCCCTGATCATAACCCTTTCAACCCAAGTAACTGGAATGAACTGTGATATGTTATTTTTTTTGCAACCAATCCAATGGTCACAAAATGGTTTTCAGACTAGTCCATTTAAGAAAATGGGGATGTTTTTGTTCTAGAAAATATGAATATTACTTGCAAAAAGTGCAGATCCTGATGAGATGGCTCGTCACGAGCCGGCTCATCTGGATCTGTATTTTTTTGCCAAAACCACTGTACAGGCCTGTGGGGTTGAAAGGGTTAAGAGTGAAAATTCATGTTTGATATGAAAGTAAAATAATGCCAATCAATAAACACGTCCGATAAATGTAAATGACTGTTTATGACTTATGAATGCCGCAGAATGGACAAAAAATGTCTCCCTATAGTACAACCTGGGATGTGGAACAGCAGATTTAACACCTAAAACCAGGCAATATCGTTGAATATCAAATGGACAGGTTTCACTATACATAATACTAATAGTCCCATTTCTTAGAGTCAAGACCCATTGTTTTTTTTTTAAACTAAATGACAGTTGGTGCATTCTGAGGTATACATGTAGCTGAGAGCACAATTGAATGAGAAACTTAACACTTTTGTGGCAATTTTGAATTCAGTGACCCAGTGCACGGCCAGTTTCAAGGGTGGAGGAAACCAGAAACAGAAAAGTGTTTTTTTTAAGTCTGTGACTAAAAATACCTGAGAGCACTCAGCCAGCACACAGAATATGTGTGACCAATGAGTCACTGCCACCGACAGGTCCTTGCGCACCCTCGTCGTTCTATTAGATCTGTATGGAGCAAACAGAGCCCTGGTGGCTTGTTGGATGGTGGAGGATGACGTCGCTTGTCTAGACGCCGGCAGTGCCTGGCTATAGGGCGCAAACTAGATGGAGGTGGAGGACGACGCTGTCGTGGTCGTAGACGGTGTGTCTGCCAGCAGGTTAGCAGCCTCCCGTAAGAGGGCAGCTGCTCTTGCTTGTTCACTCATATCTGAAATTTGACACAAAGTAGAAAATGTAGAGCATGGATGCCCCACCAAGCGCTTTGTCAGTAAAATGTAGGTCAAGGTCACATGTTTGGCAGTGCTTTGCGGTGGGCATCCCCCAATTATCTAATACATGCACACAGCTGAATGTGCTTATTACATGTATTATTTCCTAACAACAGCATATACTATTTAATTTCTATGCTAACAACATAAGCACTAAATTATAATAAAAGTGTGGATATAGATTTGTTTTGTGAGCAACTTTTGGTTTTTGAGGTGGATTTTTCATTTGATTTCCATTGACTTTACGGCAATCTCCCGGAATACTCCCACCTGGGTAATGGGAAATAATTTATCTATATAATTTGATTCATTCCGTTATGTAAATATGCAAATTTAAGTAACCAAACATCATCATTTCCTTCCAAATACTTTTTCTGCTTGCGAACAAGCGTTGTACACCTCTTCTATACACTATTCTACATTGTATTACTAAAGGAAGGCAAGAAATAATGTTTCATTTAGGAAAAAGAGACACTTGAAAAATGAATTTTGGCCGAGGTTCGTCAAATCAGGTGACGAACGAAGCGTGCATTAGCGTACCACTGTCAAATGACACCATCTCAATAATTGTCTGGCGAACCTAAACTATGGTAAATTACCGTAATTATTATTCTCTTGGGTAATGGTGTCACTTGACGGACCACGGCAAAATCCACTTTTCATGTGTCCGATTCGCAAATAAAATATTATTTAGTAAATCGAATATCCAGTAGTGAAGCAGACTGAATATAAGGTATAAATAGTTGTGGCCTGGAACCAGGACCCATCTGTATGTTGAACACTCGCAATGTGTGTAATGTGTTGCTAATTGATTAATTATTGGTGTTAACGATTTATCAACAGCTAAGGTCATTTCAGGCCGGGGAAACGTGTCGCTAAACCAGCGTGGATAATAAGCAATTCGCTATAATTATTGATTGTACTTCACTGACAAAATAACGAACAGCCTAGACCCCGATCAGACTGCGCGGAGGCACATACCGATCCGGGCCCACACCGCTCGCATCTGTTTTAAGGTCCGTTTTCTCAGTAGCTGGCCATATACAAACACTGTATGAATTGTGTAGTACATTGCATTCTGTGGTCCAGTTTACACGTAAATATGTAGGTCAATAACACATACACGAATGAACCTCAGAATGCTAGAAGCCAATATTAATGTTACATGTAGTAGGTTAGCAACCAGCTCCCAGCCCCCATAATGTCCACAATTCAGTTGTCTACATACACAAGTGCAATGAAACGGACCAATACAAGCTGAAACCAAACATTGGGAGCAAATAAAAATCATGTCGATGAAGTCCGTCACCATACCCCCAACTACATTACAGGACACTGGCCCCAAGTCCTGTAATCGTTGGAGCACAACCGACCAACCAAAGTATTAGCTCCTACCTTGCAGACTATTAAACACCCAACGTACACAATTCTTCACACTCTTCATGTACTCGACATAACCCACGTCCCACGAGAGTTTGTTTGTTTTTTTATTGGTGTTTAACGGCCTATCAACAGCTAAGGTCATGTAAGGCCGGGCAAACAGGTTCGATCCCGTTTTAACCTGCTGCATTGGGGGGGAAATCCCAAAATCAGAACGGAATATTTACATCGAGATACAACATATTCAGCCCCGAAATTAGAATAACCTGACCGGGTGCCAGGTCCATACCGCACCAAAGTCACTTGGCCCCTTCCCCTATTTAAAAGTAATACCGGTAGGATTACTCTTATAAGGGGTATAACCAGATTCAACTGTCACATACAAAATGCCAAAGACGTATGTGAGGGCCAAACCAGGTCTCCAGTCGGGATTCCGGCAAGGACGAACCCCGATCATTAAATTACCCATCGCGTGCTCCCACCTGCCACCCACCGTCCTACGAGAGATGAACCCCGTCGCTGGCGAATATCTGCTGACATGGATTCCAAAGTCCACAGCGATGTTTCCAGAACTGTACGCCATCATAATCACCCGAGGTCACAGCCTGTTCAATACCAACATTGGCTTCTACCACTCTGCTGTTGTAACCCGGATATGGTTCCTGTCTCCTAGGAAGCAGCTGACAAACTATGACCCGCTGCACATGCAGTCCATGATGAATAAACTCACAATACGACAACAAGTCCACAACAAACTTTGATACTTCGTTATTTAGTCTTCGCATGCTGGGTCACACAGATCATTTGAACCAAGGTCTACAACAACAATATTACAAGTACAAAGCAAGGATTTATCAAAACTATGCAAACGTCCGTCTAGTCAGTGAAAACATGCCTCAGACTTGCCATACTGAGTCATGATTGACATATACAGTAAATAGGTACTTTTCAATTTTTCTACAAATCTTCAAAAATTGGGCACATACATATGCATTTTTTATCACATAACTTACATTTATATACATATATTACTAATATGTCAGTAATGATCCTTAAAGTGTCTCATTTCAGCCGATCTGACTTGTTTTCGATCCGAGTGTTGTCACCAGTCGCCAAATTTCCGCCATCTTTGTTGTTTCTTGTGGAAAAGGAAACTTCGAGGACGGACATAATTTATGGTAAAATACAAAACATAAATGTTTTTTAAATGTTTCTTTTCTTTAAAATTACTTTATTATTATTGTTATTATATTATTTTATGCGTTATATGGTGTAAATATAAATAATAAAAAAAAGCATTAATAGAAATTTTTATTTACACCTTTCAAATTCAAATTTCTGATATGTGTGTATCATGTAAACCTATCCATTATTACGGCTATGCAGATTAAAAAATATTCTCTCTAATAAAATTTGAGAACGAGTATAATATTATTTTGTTTTCTTCCTTTCGTGAAAAATTGGTGCGATGTTGATTTTATCACTGATTTCATCATGTTAGTTTAAACAAATCTTGGACAGACTGACAGTATGTAATTAACATATAAGATGAAAAGTCATGCAGAGCATGATGTTATTAGCCGATCAAATCAGGGTAAAGTGCATCGAACATATGTAGGTGTCTCTGGTAACATTGTCAATGGTAAACTATTTTCGACCACAGTTCTGTACCCAGCGTTGACATTTTTCTCGATTTTGTGCAGGTTTTGGAACCGTTCCCAAATCCATCCAATAAAGTATTTGTCTTCACCGGGTTTCAGGATTCGTGAATCGCCATAGCAGCAATGTTTTGCTGTCACCATTATGTTGCGACCGGAGCTAGCGGTTACAGTGCCATCTAAAAATAGACGCAAGCTCCTGCGTATTCAGGCACATGCCCAGATTGGCCTTGATAACGTTGTCACCGCACAAACTCGATTGAACTGCACGCCTTCCAATGATTTAAATACCAGCGCGTTTAAATAGTCAATTACGTTTTTTTAATGTGCGCACTGGTCATTTAAAAAGGGGGCCCATCCGTGATTTTTTTGCGCGATGTCGGGCGCAAGACAATCAATAATTTGCGGCATTGACAATAAGTAAGGGGGATTGCCGCAATCGTGCGGGCTGGATGCATCCCTGCCATCCCTGCATGATACGTAAACAAATCAAAGTTCGCTATGAAGGACAATTCTTCGTTTTGATTGGTGGAAAATTTTGTTAATATTAACTGGGTTGCTAGTCGGAGGAGATTTTGAGCAGAGGTCGATTATAAATTATCCGAATAAACAAATTTTATGCGATTATACGTGGCTGAAACTTGTTCTGTTTAATAAATATAAAAGCTTTAAATTAGCCCAATAATCGGCGTATGTTGGCGTATATGGCCATTAGAGCCAACTATGGACTTCAACAACAACAACTTCCGGGTTAAATCTCTTCTGGCGTTCAGCTCATTACGTATTCAAAATTGTGTTATTTGGCTATATTTAAAGTTTTAAACGGAGATAATTGCCAAAAATGCAAACTTTATCGATTGATGCAATTTGGAAGTGATACAGCAAAATTCGCGTTCGTAGATTACCGAATAGCGGAGAAAATGGTTGCTACAAACTTGTTCAGAATTCGATGGATGACCAATATATTAGCCGATCTATAAATAGATCGGCTAATAAATATGCCGTATTCCTCTTGGCTTATTTTACTGGCAAATATGGATTTAGTTCAATGTGGCGGCTGCATATTAGCATCCAATGCATTCTCCCACTCACCGATTCATTTCCACATAATAGGTGGTCATTTCGACAGTTGTGCACATTTTTATCTGGATAGAATAACAGTAATGCATTGACGATGTGTTAAATGATTGTTAAAGTAAATACAGCAATAGTACAGTTGAAACAGATAACTGGCGGCATACCCAAAGGCAGTATGATTGGATCGACCATTTTCCTGCTATATATTAATACTAAATTGAAGTGGCGCACCGCTCGCCGCTGTAGAATGTGAAGATGAAATTTCCGGAGATGTCATAACTTAATGTTGGATTTATAACTATTTGTGTTGTTTTGTAATATACATATTGTAAATGGAATAAATAATAACTAAATTTCATGAATTGCTGTGTTTTGTGAAATCTACTTCAATCATTCATGTATGCGATGGACATGTTCACAGGGCTCCCAGTAGTAATTAACTTTATATTCGGATCATTTGATTGCTTTATTTTATTTTTGTTTTTGTTTGCAATACTTTTGTAAAGTTTATGAGTCATAATCTATTTTACACACATTTTCATCAACAAACTTTCCACTAATTTAAATTAACATTTGAAATGATGCATAAGTTAGGTTACAAATATAAACATTTCACCATTATTATGAAAGTAACCTACACTGGTCCTAGGAGCACCGAGTAAGTAAGTCCTTGATCTGAGTCATTGGCAGCTCTGTGTTCCTATTATAAACACAGTTCTTTATAGAGCGTTATTTTATTTGAAAACCTACCCTTGTACAGTTCAGGTATGTGACACCCTCTACAATAGCCTCGATCAATTAGTTTCGGAACACCTAACAACATGTGCTTTCTTCATTCAGTGGAACAGCAAATTTGAAACAAAACAAATCAATAAAGTAGGAAAACTATTCAATTCAGATAAAAACTTACCATAGGAATTACAAATTTCCGATTATTTACATATTTTCCAGACGCTAAAGTTATGGACGTCACTAACTCGTTACATTACCCGATCTAATGGGTTTCGGAACGATTTGGCTACTCAAGTATTGTTCCCGGTACCAGACCCGATGCCGTCGAAATCATGCATACTGGTACTGCATCTGTTTTTCAACATATCCAATCGCCTTAAACATGTTAATGGGTGTATTTAAATACAACAGTGTATTCTTAAAAAATGTTTCTGTAATTATGTTCATCCATTCCTTTGCTCATTACATTCGTGTCTGCCCTGGTCATGCTGGTGTGTAAATACGGCTGATACATGTTCCTCATTTTAGTTAGTGCCGACTACAAGCGTTTGTCACATTGTTTCTTACATAATCAGTGTTTTTTTTTTGCATATATTATTCAGACAATGTGACTTTAAAACACCATTATGCCATAAACTTTATGTGCTGAAATATTACACATCCCAGTTGATTTGTTTTTAAAACAAGAGCTGTAGGAGAACAACATAGCTCGACTACGAGGGTTGTCGATGTACACATAGCTTGACAAAGAAGGTGGCTGCGGCCTGCATAAAAACCTTAACCAAGGTTGATTAAAAACATTAACCAAGGGAAATTAAGTAAGTAATTTAAGGTTAAATGTAGGTCAATGTCAGATATAGGTCAGGGGTTATTGATGTACATCACTAGGAGATGAAGTTTTCCAAGTATGGTTGCTGTAGGCCCAGGAGTATTCCATATACAAGCTTGACTAAAAACCGTAACCAAGGGGAAATAACTAAGTAATCCAAGGATAAAAGTAGGTCAAGGTCAAATATAGGTCAGGGATTATTGGTGTATATCACTAAGAGCTAAAGTTGTCCAAGTATGGTCGATGTAGGCCCAGGAGTATTCCATATACAAGCTTGACTATAAACATTAACCAAGTAATTCAAGGTTAAATGTAGGTGAAGGTAAAATAAAGGTCAGGGGTTATTGATGTACATCCCTATGAGAAAAAGTTATCCAAGTATGGTGTCTGTATGCACAATAGTATTCCATCTACAAGCTTGACCAAGGTTTAGTAAATACCTTAACCAAGGGGAGTTAACTAAGTAATTCAAGGTTAAATGTAGGTCAAGGTCAAATATAGGTCAGGGCTTGTTGATGTACATGACTAGGAGATGAAGTTGTCCAAGTATGGTTGGTGTAGGGACATGAGTATTACATCTACAAGCTTGACTAAAAACCTTAACCAAAGAGAATTAAGTTAGTAATTGAAGAGGAAATGTAGGTCAAGGTCAAATACAGATCAGGGGTTATTGATATACATCCCTATAAGAAAAGGTTGTCCAAATATGGTGTCTGTATGCACAATAGTATTCCATGTACAAGCTTGACTAAAAACCTTAACCAAGCTTGACTAAAAACCTTAACCAAGGGGAATTAAGTAAGTAATTCAAGAGGAAATGTAGGTGAAGGTCAAATATAGATCGGGGGTTATTGATGTACATCACTAGGAGATGAAGTTGTCCAAGTATGGTGGGTGTAGGGCCAGTAGTATTCCATATACAAGCCTGACTAAAAACCTTAACCAAGGTTGACTAAAAACCTTAACCAAGGGGAATTAACTAAGTAATTCAAGAGGAAATGTAGGTCAAGGTCAAATATAGATCAGGGGTTATTGATGTACATCACTAGGAGATGACGTTGTCCAAGTATGGTGGGTGTAGGGCCAGTAGTATTCCATATACAAGGTTGACAAAAATAAAAACCTTAACCAAGGCGTGACGGTGACGCCGACGCCGGGGTGACAACATAAGCTCTACTTATTCTTCGAATAGTCGAGCTAAAAATAACTAACTTGAGTAGCATACAAACCAATCGAATTTACCCTATCTCGAAACTAGGTAATTCCATCTTTACTGCAGCAGCCACAAGACACAGCTGTGAAAGCTGTCAACAGTTTTAATGCGATAAAGGTCGCTTTGTTGACCTTATAAGGGTGATGACAAAAGGTAATAAGTATTTTGCACATATTTAACCCCCATGTACACAAACGAAGGATAAATCACATTTTGGATGCTGATTTTCTACATTTTTCCTGTGGTGAATGAACTTTTTAAATCTATATACTTGTTTTATTCTTTGCAGATACACACTTTAGTATTAACTTACCTTTTCAACGTGCGCTACAATTAATAAATTACAACATTTTAAAAGTCATTTACGTTCAAAATATGACGATACTGTTCCAGATCGGACCGAATTATCGTATGCCAATATTTTCCAGTGACCTGTATCTGGCCAAGGTGCACATCTTCAATATGTGTAGAAGACGTGTGTATAGTTTCAGATCGATCGACTGAACGGTTTCGGAGGAGTTGTGTACACGAACTATGATACGTACCGTTTTTTAAAAACGGTCGTATAAAAATAAAACGCACGAAAATCTGTACTGTCAACTTTTTGTTGGAGAGTTCTGGCCCTCTCAATAAGTATGTAACTGTTGCAGTGAATCAGCCTTATGCTAAAATTAATATTATAAAACTCATATTCACGTCCTGAACGTTTATGCGAATGCAGGAAATGGCGTTCGGAGCATGCCCGTGGACCCCTAGCAACATCGTTCCCTGTGGGCCCTCAACACAGCCCCCACTCTCAATAATCACAATAATATAAAATAAAATTTTGTTTTTATTTTTCCTTTCCACCCCTACTAATAACATTCCATTCAATTAACTCTTTTGAAAAGGTATTTACACGAATAAATTTTCATTCAATTTCACTATGCATTAGATTGTTGTATTTCAGAAAATATTGTGTAAATAATGACTAGGGTAAAAAATGTGCAATAACATCTTAAGCAATTTTGCGCACCTGCCTATTACAACAGGGAGAAAGAAACACTGAACTCGAACCAGTAAACTGGTTTACCGTACCATCGGTATACCCACTAAATGAACCGTGTCAGATACACACAAACCTTCCCGTAGTGAGTTACATACTAACCCTGACAGTATATAACACATTTAAGTCAATAGCGCCAATGACGTGTGTCTATATAGTTATAGCCTATACTGCTCTACGGTCGTTATTCCACCATAATTATTCGACGTTGAGAGATAAGACAGTGGCGGGTCCTACAAATAAAGTACAACAACGGGCAAGGAACCCTACTATTATCATAACCATGAGTAATAGTCAAATAAATCATGCATTTCTGAACGAAATATATAGTTTGTAGTTTAAATTAAATTTCAATCAAAAACGTATTTTATATCCTCCATTTTTTGTAGAATTAATCCTTTGCGCTAATAAGTAATACACGTAAAATTGTCACTATATTTTATCCGGGCATAGATTTACACCCATTTTCAAGCAACCGGAAATTAATCAATTACGCAGTTCACAGTGTTGGAAGAACTTTTTGATTTATTTAAAAAATTTAAATGGATATTGGAGAGATACTACAAAGAATCAGCACTTGAGATAAGGTAATAATCAATTTTGAGAGCATAATTAACAATATAACGTGTATATTAATGCAATTTTTGCCATAGAAAGTATTGAAAACCTTCCTCAAAGCCGTGGCGATTTCGAGATACCACTTTACAAAAGCAAGCCGTCATGACTGTATATCAAGACAGTCATGAAGTCACGATTAACGTCCGTCGTGCAACTTCAGACCACCAAATCCCTTAATGTGAACCTTCATCTTGTACTCTGAAAAGCCGAAGTTGATGCGACCCTGCTCCCTCTCAACAAAACTCGCCAAACGTGAAACGAAAGAATGTCCCCAAATTGCAACGTGCATAACAGCACCACCGTCCGCCATCTTGACTGTGAACTTAAAACCGCAATACACAACTTCCAATACACATTACACAAAACACAGAGGAAGTCGACAACACGACAAATGACAGACCATATACACTACGCCATAAAAACAAAGAATTCCTGGTGCATTCTTTACTGCAAATCAACTCGCCGTAATCTCCGTACCAATGCCGAAAATAACAAGTTTTCTTGTGAAATTTATGTTCGGTGGTGACAAATGGCGTAGCAGAATTATTTATGATCACTGGACATATTCGCTATTCTTTGCAGCTTTGGTGGCTATGTAGTCGTATCTGACCTAGTCACTTTATCATACCTATACATGTGCGGTCTTATTCATACAAAACACATTATTTACAATAATTTGCCTATTTCTTAACTTTCTGTTGTATTACTATGCATACATATTAGTCTGTTGATGGACCCCGTACTAGGAATACAAATGTTTGTGATCATTCCTACAAAATGTGTGCTCGTGTTGCAAATTATTGTTGTGTACGTCTTCTAGTAGAGACACTATTCTACATTGTATTACTAAAGAAGATTAAGAAATAATGTTTTATTTTGGAAGGGAAGTGTGCAATGTTTATTTGCATGCAGAGAAGTGTTTGGAAGGAAATATGTATGAACATTCCCTTCTATGTACATATATAATGATTCAAATAAAATAACTATATTCAGCTACTGGTCGGACAATCAACTTTATGATAATGTTGTGTCAGTTTTCGGGATATAGAATAAAACACTTCATTTAGACGCTTAAAGTATTTCAAGATATACGAGAGCTTCGGCCAAAGTTATAATTTTTTTATCAAACCGAGAGACTGATTGGTTGATCCCAACCATACACATAGAATCAAACAATCAGAACAGTACGCCAGATTTAGTTACCCACAGTGACAATCTGTAACTAACTATCGCCAAAATACATATATCATGTAAATGATAATTGCTATGACATTTGACGTTGAAGTTGTTTTTACATTTTATATACATGTCATAGCGCATTCCAATGAGCTGCCAATACATATTAATATAGAAATAAATAAAATATTGACAAGAACACCGACATCTAAATTGTTTGTATGGTTAAATGAATAAATAATTTTTAAAAGCATATACTGATATAGGAAGACTTTGAGCCGCAATAAATAGATAAATTATCATCCATGTGGGTGATAGATAAATCAAATCGAGAAAGAAAAAAAATGATTGCTCCCTTTAGATCGATGGTGAAACATGCTCCTGGTCAATCCAGATCAAGAACTACATTCACTGACATTTCATTTTTTATGTGTTCTAAATAGTATTACAACCCCGGGTCAAAACAACCCTGGGTCAATGTCCTTATGTTTATAAACACAGAAATCATAATTTCCAACAAATGCAATATGTGTTAAATATCTGTCAAAGTTGAGCATGGTTCTGAGTTGAGTATGGAAAAAGTTTCATAACTGGGCCCGAGGTTATGAAACTTTTTCTGTACTCAACTCAGAACTATGCTCAGCTCGTCAAGACTTATAATTGTACGAGCCAAGCAAGAATATGTGTTCTAAATAGTATTACAACCCCAGGTCAATGTCCTTATGTGTATTAACATAGAAATAATAATTTCTTTTAATTTTACGAGCCGAGCAAGAATATGTGTTCTAAATAGTATTTCTGAGTCGAGTATGGAAAGTTTCATAACCTCGGGCCGAGTTTATGAAACTTTTTCTGTACTCACCTCGGAACTATGCTCAACTCGTCAGACTTATAATTGTACACCATCGCACTTATTTTCTCATCCTCAGGGGGGTACTTATATAAACTGGAATAGCCCAATAGATGTAGATGTAGAAAGTTGTGAAACAAACGGCTACTGGTAAGCAACGTCTACTGGGTCAATCACAATGATATCATGTGACAATGTACAGCTGTAGGCTGGACTATTTCGGCAAACTATATATAAGATCGCCCACTGTAATGCCGGAGTGCCTACTTCTCGCAAATAGCCTACTAAGCATGGATATATAGAAAACTGTCTTACTGTCTTATTTTCAATCAATCGATGAACATAAAAAACCGCCTTTTCGTTTAGGAATGTTGAGTTGCAGTCTATTTCGTATTTGTTTTTATACAAAATTATTGTCAATTATTGCTGATTAAGGCTAAATAAACCGCCTTTTATTAAATAAATATTTTTCCCGATAAAAAAATAAATTAATATGACAACAAAAATGTTTACTTTTTGCGACGTTTTCCGGACATATTCCGACACCTTACGGAATTTAATGAGGGCCTTCCACGAGTTAGGTCCCCGGAATAAGAATTGAGACTGCATTAAATGAGAGTTCCCTCCCCGGAATAAAACATGATGTTTCTTACTGATAAGTCTGTAGTTGGTGGGGACTAGACTAGTGAGTAGTGAACACTGTTAATTGCAACATATTTCTTAATAAGTTTGCGTATTTATTACTTGGTGATTGCAATTGAACAAGTTTGCGCAGTGCATTTCAAACATTTTAAACCAGCACACAATTAAAATAATGACACATACCCCCATACAATTATAACGTGTAAGTAGTCAGTTGTGAATACAAAGGACAAAGGTCACATATCATAATAATAAATCTAATGTGTCAGTATGATGCATGCAATTAGAAGTGTAACATTCAACTAGCTAATTATTAACGTCATGCATGTAGTTAAATGAATAACACATAAGACAATACGAGGACAATACGAGGACAATACGAGTAGTCAATAGTCATTACAAAGGATACAATTATACACATGTCACATGGACCAGTAATTAAACGAATGCAATAGCAAGTACAAATGATACAACAGTACACATGCCACATGGAACAGTAATTGAACACATGTGATGTCAATTGTAAGTAAGCACAAGTGAGTACACAGGATTTAATTATTGCAGAAATATTGTTCCATAAATATCTGGTACCTGTCCTACAATGCGTTGCTCTCTAAATTGGTTCCATGTCCCTAACGGTGTTGATGTAAATTGATGACGCTTTTTCTGTTGCGCCATGTTTAGGTTAAAAGACACCAAATAGTTTTACTGTATAATTTAACCGAATCCCAGCCAGTCTTTCCTACTTTCACTATTCGTATGGATGTTGTGGGACCAACCTCGTCATGTCAGGCGCGGATCCAGGATTTCGGGTTGGGGGGGGGGGGGTGCGTAACTAATTTGCAATACTTGATATATTATTGAACGAGCGTAGGATTATAGTTCAGGTTGTTGTTGTTGTTGGCTGCTGTCAGATGCTGCTGCTGCTGCTGCTGCTGCTGCTGCTCTGCCGCCCCGCGTTTATTTGTTGGCTGCAACCGCCAATAAACAATAAATTCACAACGCGAACATAGAAAAGTGCCTTGTAACTTGCAAAAAATCTTTACTCGGAGAATTTTTAGGGGGGGGCGCGCGCGCCGGGTCCGCCCCCACCACCCCCCCCCCCTGAATCCGCCAATGCATGTCCCCCAATATTGTTTACACTATTTGGCCACGGAAACTCTGTTTACATCTCGTGACCAACAGGCTCAGTGTTTTCTTTTAAATGCTTCAAATATGCTGAAACTGGTGTCAATTTCTCTAACCTTAAACCTAGAGTGCTACATGCCAGTTTATAATATAGGGAGACATGTTTTTCTTTGTTCTTTCAATCTGACATTTTTCTGGCAAAATGAGCATTGATTTACCATTACCAGACGTACTAATTGACAATTATTATACTTTTTATATCAAACGCGAAATGCCAGTTTGATATCAGGGGCGATAACAGTGTTTCCTTAAAATGATAACGGAAGCAACTATTTATTCCATTTATTTATTTTTTGATGCCAATATCATACTTTATGATATGTCGATACAAATATTTATTCAGCATTTAGTTGATATAAATAATTTAAAAATACTGCATCATTTGCATATGGAACTAGCTTGATACCACCGGGAGTCTCTATGAGAACATTAAAGATTATTAAATAATTATATCTGTGTAGCTGGCACTCGTAATTGTATCCCCCGGACTCCGTCGGGGGATACTATTGATTTGACAGCGGGCTGCGTCCGCGTCCGCGTCCGCGTCCGCGTCCGCGTCCGCGTCCGCGTCCGCGTCCGCGTCCGCGTCCGCGTCCGCGTCCGCGTCCGAACGCGTCCGAACGCGTCCGAACGCGTCCGCGTCCGCCGCAGACACTTCTTGTCCGGAGCATAACTCGAACACCCTTTGGAATATTTTCATGAAACTTCACACATGCATAGACCCGAAGGTGTGTCGCGCACAAGAATGACAACTCTTGCATTGCTAATTTTTGAGTTATCTCCCTTTTTTTGTTTCGCGCACTGATTGACCATAACTCGACCACCCTTTGGAATATTTTTATGAAACTTCACACATTCAATTGGACCACGAACCGAAGGTGTGTCGTGCACAAGAATGACAACTCTTGCATAGCTAATTTTTTAGTTATCTCCCTTTTTTGTTTTCGCTCACTGATTTCCTGTCCAGAGCATAACTCCACCACCCTTTGCAATATTTTCATGAAACTTCACACATGCATAGACCACGACCCGGAGGTGTGTCGCGCACAAGAATGACAACTCTTGCGTAGCTAATTTTTGAGATTATCTCCCCTTTTTTGTTTTTGCTTGCACTCTACAAACTGGACAATAAATGCATGAAGACCCGTTTTCTCGTGTGCGCTGTACACCTTACCTGTAGAGAGAACAATAGAGACTGGGAGAACCATTCACCTGTGCATGTGCTAGCATGTGCAAATGTCCAGTCTTGACCACTCTTGACCACAGCTAATTTATACAGGTAAATTACTACATTGGATATTACATTTCCGTAAACTGGTGTTGAAAATATTGTGGCATTATGTGGACCTGTGCAGATATATGTAGATAAATATAGGACTATTAAAAAACAAGAGGGCCATGATGGCCCTAATTCGCTCACCTGACTCCATGAAGACCAGAGGAGAATGTGACATTGAATGTTAAATGTGTTTTAAAAAAATTGTGCTATTTTTAGACGGCGGTCATCTTGGATTAAGCGAGGACTCTCATTTTACCAAATCTGAAAATGCTTCACCCAAGGATCGGAACTTCCTATGAAGTTTGGGCCAGCATCGGCCATGTGGTTCCTGAGGAAAAAGACTTTCAAAATCTCAAATAAATGGACCTTTTGGCGGTCATCATGGATGACATAATCATACCGATTCCGAACAAAATATTGCGCCAGAGCAATCGCCCTCATCCATACCTTCAATTTGATATATGACATGAGCCATATTCGGTCAAAAATAAAATTTGACCCCACGGGCCACGCCCATTTTTGACCACGGGGTCACCATTTTTCACAACTTTAAAAGAGCATTTGTACATCTATCATTCCTACCAAGTTTCGTCGAAATCCGGCCAGTGGTTCATGAGAAAAAAGATTTTTTAAGAATTTGTGCTATTTTTAGAAGGCGTCCATCTTGGATTAGCGATGACCTCCATTATAACAAATCTGAAAAGGCTTCACCCATGGACCATAACTGTGAAGTTTGGCTACCATGGGCCAAGCGGATCATGTGAAGTAGAATTTTTTAAATTTTTAAATCCCTAATAAAAAGAACGACCTTTTGACCTTTCGGCGGCTATCTTTGGATGTCATAACCATCAGATTTCGACAAAACATTCACCAGAGTGATCGCCTCATTGATACCTTCGATTTGAGATATACAATGACCATATTCGGTCACAAAAAATAAAATTTGACCCCCAATTTGACCCCACGGGCCACGCCCAATTTTTGACCCGGGGAACAACCATTTTAACAATTTTGAAAGTGCATTGTACATTGATCATTACTACCAAGTTTCGTCGAAATCCGGCTGGCGGTTCATGAGAAGAAGATTTTTTAAGAATTTATGCTATTTTTAGACGGCGGCCATCTTGGATTAGCGATGACCTCCATTTTAATAAATCTGAAAAGGCTTCACCCATGGACCATAAACTGTTAAGTTTGGCTATCATGGGCCAAGCGGTTCATGTGAAGAAGAATTTTGAAATCTCTAATAAAAGAACGACCTTTTCACCTTTCGGCGGCCATCTTGGATGACATATCCATCAGATTTCGACAAAAAATGCACCAGAGTGATCGCCTCTTTGATACCTTCCAAAACAATTTTTTTTTGATATATGACTTGACCATATTCGGTCAAAAATAAAATTTGACCAAATTTGACCCCATAGGCCACGCCCATTTTAGACCCCGGGGTCACTATTTTAACAAGTTTGAAAGAGCATTGTACATTCATCATTCCTACCAAGTTTCGTCGAAATCCGGCTAGCGGTTCATGAGAAGAATATTTTTTAAGAATTTATGCTATTTTTAGACGGCGGCCATCTTGGATTAGCGACGACCTCCATTTTAACAAATCTGAAAAGGCTTCATCCATGGACCATAAGTTTTAAGTTTGGCTACCATGGGCCAAGCGATTCAAGTGAAGAAGAATTTTGAAATCTCTAATAAAAGAACGACCTTTTGACCTTTCGGCGGCCATCTTGGATGGACATAACCATCAGATTTCGAAAAAATAATGCACCAGAGTGATCGCCTCTTTGATACCTTCAATTCGATATATTTATGGACATGACCATATTCGGTTAAAAATAAAAATAAAATTTGACCTCAATTTGACCCCACGGGCCACGCCCAGTTTTGATCCCAGGGTCACCATTTTAACATCTTTGAAAGAGCATTGTACATCGATCATTTCTACCAAGTTTTGTCGAAATCCGGTTGGCGGATTCTTGAGAAGAAGATTTTTGAAGAATTTGTGCTATTTTTAGACGGCGGCCATCTTGGATTACGCAATGACGTCATTTTAACAATTTTGTAATCCCCCTACCAAAGGACCATGATGATGAAGTTTGGTGACTATAGGCCCAATGGTTACTGAGGAGAAGACGTTTGAAAATGTTCACGGACGAACGACGGACGACGGACGGACGGACACGACGGACGACGGACGGACGGACACATTGCGGTAACAATAGCTCACATGAGCTTCGCTCAGGTGAGCTAAACATTCTGGGCTCCAGTAAACAAGCATTATTAATTTTTAATTTTTTAAACTTTTTTTTTTTTTCCCTCCATTTTTTTTTTTTTAAATTCTCCTTTTTTCCATTTTTGTTAGTATTCATAAGGTCGTAAATGCTATATACATACTATTCACCTGTGCATGTGACTAGCATGTGCAATTGACCACTGACCACATTACAGTAAATTTATACAGGTAAATGATTTATATTACATTTCCGTAAACTGTGTTGAAAAATATTGTGGCAATATGTGGACCTGTGCATATATATGTAGATAAATATAGGACTATTAAAAAACATTCTGGGCTCCAGTAGGGAGCATTCTTTTTTTATTTTTTCTTAAATTTAATTTTTGTTTTCCATTTTTTTTTTTTACATTCTTTTTCAATATTTTAACTGACCACTAACTTATTACAGGTAATTTATACAGGTACATTATTACATTTCCGTAAACTGTGTTGACAATGTTGTGGCAGTATGTGGACCTTTGCAGATATATGTAGATAAATATATGACATTTCCGTAAACTGTGTTGACAATATTGTGGCAGTATGTGGACCTGTGCAGATATAGTGTAGTATATAGGGACTATTAAAAAACAATTCTGGGCTCAATTCTGGGCTCCAGTTAGCAAGACATTATTAATTTTTAATTTTTTATCTTTTTTTTCCATTTCTTTTTCATTTTTTTTTTCAAATTCTTTTTCAATTTTTTTATCTGTAGCATAAGGTCCGTAGTGCTATATACAGACTATTATCATATAATAAAAAACAATTATTGACTAGTGAGCCATAGAATATAATCTTGATATTCTATGGCTCACTAGTCAATAATTGTATATAGTTCGGGCCAGTAAGAAAATGAAAATTGCTTTCGGGCCCAGGCTCGAAGTCAAGGCGGGACAAGGCGAAGGCATTTTGATCCGCGGAATTCTTGTTTACTTATCTCCTTTGTTGTGTCGTGCTCTGATTTTGTATCCAGAGCATAACTCGAACACCTTTTGGAATATTTTTTATGCCCCACCACGATAGTGGAGGGGCATTTAGTGTTACCCTTGTCCGTACCATTCCGTCCGCACACACGAATGAGTACTTGTTGTAAGCGTACAGGGATCTTATTGGGTAGGGTTAGGATAGTGTTGGGTTACTACTTACTTGTTGGGTATTTTTATAGAGTAAAAACCCTGTGCCAAATCCACCACGTTCGTCCTGCCCCCGCCAAGCCCAGGGTCAAGGTCACATACTTGGTGCTTCAAAAAAAACTTTAACGCTCAGGTAAAAAGTAAATTTTGACTTGCAATTTGGCCTCATTTATTATCAAAGCGATATGTGGGACATCCGTGTTCTATGAACACATTTTTCTAGTTTATTGAACTTCACATGCATAGAAGACGACCCAAAGGTGTGTCGCACGTAAGAATGACAATTCTTGCGTCGTTAATTTCTTAAGTTATCTACCTTTGTTGTTTCGTGCACTGATTTCGTTTCCGGAGCATAACTCGAAACACCCTTTGGAATATTTTCATGAAACTTCACACATGCATAGACCACGACCCTAAAGGTGTATCTCCATTTGTTTTTCCGTCACTGATTTTGTCTCCGGAGCATATCTCGAACACCCTTTTTTCAAACTACTTGTGTATCTGGGGAGGGGGATACACATGCGCTTGTCGACAAGCGTCCATTTCTAGTTTTTAAAAGTGGTGGACTAGTTGCAATTATACACTTGTTTAATTTCCATAAGAAAAATGTGAGTTTATATACTAGATGGGACGCCAGCTTCAACAATAATTAAATCTATATTTTTAATTAGTCAAGATCCAGAGCAGGTTATTGGAAAATAGGTCCCTACAACATCCATAAGAAAAATGAAAGTAGCAGAGAATAGAAAAATGTGTGGTAACAGGTTTAGTGTTTTAGTGAAAATCAATGGTGGTGTGCCACCTTAGTCTGATCCCTGACGGTTATTGGTTTTGCATCGGTAACGGGCCAGTTTGACAGTCAACCTGTGTAAGTTACCATATCAGGCGCGGATATACAGGGGGGGGGGTCCGGACCCCTCCCCTGCTCCCGGCAAAAACAAAACAAAATAAAAAAAATATCTACAATACTCGAATAGTTGGATGACTTTTTTCGTTGCCTAGGTGTCAGGAAATGGCATTCTGCGGCGATCTGGCATTTAAAAATTTCCTGGGGGAGGACCCAGACACCCCCCCACACTTTACGATTTCGCGCTCGCGGAGGTCGACTATGCCGAATTGTAAATTACAGACCCCCCCCTGCAATTATTTTACTGTATCCGCCCCTGCATATGTGTAACTTACTATAAAAATGTGATTGTTTTCAATTACGTACATATGTAATTTATTTACGTGTATGTATAGAACACATCAGTAAGTCAAACACCATACATACGTATACAATTTAGTTACTACAGATTGGATAATAATAAATGGTGCGAAATCGTCAAGGGGGTAATAGTAGTCCAGTATGAACACAATCGTGCGGGTGTTTTGAGGTCACTGACACAGTTTGCTTGCAAATCTTGATCCATTACTACCTAATTTCACTTGAGGTACATGTGGGGGGTGTGGTCATGTGATTGTAAACAGAGTTTCCGTGGCCAATACAAAATGTAAACAATATTGGAGGACATGACGAGGTTTGGTTGGATTTTTCTTTCTTAGGAATAAGTGAACTATTGTTTAATTCATGCAGAACCAGTACAGACCGGCTGCAGGTCATGTACACGTAGGTCCCAACACATCCATACGAATAGTGAAATGAAGGAGAGACTGGCCGTTATTGGGATGGGGTTCGGTTAAAGTAATATTAAAACTATTTGATGTCTTCTAACCTATGCTGTGATAATTTGTGGGTGAAATCTTACATCAACACCGGCATTGGAGGTGTCACTTGAACAGCCAATCAGATGTCGGACAATAATTTATTAGAGGGAGAATGACTTGAGCGGACAGCAGTGCCATATGACGTCATAATAACGCACTACTAACCAATACATTGCTTGCATCTATTCTGCTTGTAGCTTGATGCTTTCTGCTTGCGGCTTTCCGCTTTCGGACTGTAGCTTGATGCTAACTTCCTGCGGCTTTGTTCTCACTGCTTTAGGCCTTATTCAAAGTGCTAAGTGCGTTGTTCTTACTTTCTATTGCAAATGCTTAGTGCAATAAAACAGGGACACGAATAAGGACGTATCAATAATGGTAATGTAAATAAGACGAATTAAACAAAGGCAATCAGCAGAATGGACATGTAAGAAAGGCAAATACAATTACAACAAGCAGATTTCAAATGTAATAAATACAAATGACGAATGAAATAACATGAATATAAGTTGTAATGTCATCAGCACGCAAGCATCAAGTCACATAGAATTATGGCGGATATTACCTTCCATAGTTAACTACGTGCATTGCATTTACTATTATAGAATAACATTTAAACTTGCTTTCTATTCTTTCAACAACAGATCGCCTTTAATATTCTATGCCTAAAATCGGTTGAATGAATTGCCATAACATTAAAACATTCTGAAGACATTGATATATTCTTTATTTATTTTGTTACGCCTAGAAGTTTATACTACACCGACACAATGATGCAGCGCTCCAGATAAGATTGTTTTATTTTCTATCATTGGCTCCCGATTTAATCAGGAAGAAAATCAATAATACATTTGTAAAAGTAAAATACGCATTGAATTTGAAATCTGGGGTATAATACTCTTCAGATACAAAACTTATCTGGAGCTCTGAGTGATGTTAACTGTCTGTCTGATGTCTGTGTAGATGGCAGATCGTGTGTAGAAGCAACAGGGTCTTTGCACAGGGGGCGGAAGTGTGTGTGTGTGTGGGGGGTGGGGGGGGGGCGGGTGGCACATATTCTCATCCTCAAACTTGCTTAGAATGCAGGAAATACATTTATATTTCAACAATTTCCGGGAAAGCATGCCGCTGGACGCCCTAGCAACATCGGACCCTTTGGGCCCTCAATACTGGGCCCTGTGAATTCAGGAAATGGCGTTTCACGCCTCTTAGACCTCCATTCCCAGCTATTAGAAACGGAATGCATACCACAATTGTCTGACCGAACGCGACGGCCTAAATTAATGACAGGGGTTCCTCCTTATAGGAATCACGATTTGCCTGATTTAGCCCTCGGGTACGTTTTTATCGTTGGCTCTTTTGTTACCTGGGAGTTGAATTGGGTTATTGCCCATTATAAAAGTAGTAAGATTATGACTGATCCTACTGCTTTTGGAAGGGGGCCAAGTGATTCTGGTGTGTCGAGGACCTGCCATTGTAAATATTCAGTTCTTATTTTGGGACTTTTCCCCCATTTGCACAGGTAATATAGTACTAAACCCATTGACCCGGCCGTAAATGACCTTAGGTCGTTAAACCTTAACAAACAAACATTAAATTTACCTATTACTTCCGGATCAACCAACAAACTCCGCTAAGTCTAATGCGCAATGATGCTCCATAAGCAGTTGGAAGTTATCGTGATTTTCCAAATTAGGTAAACTATTTATAATATATGAGCCGCGCTCTGTGAAAACCAGCCTTAATGACAACGTCATGAAAGCCTGAAAATGACGTCGCAAAGTTACCTTAAATTTACCAAAGTCATGTCGGTTTTTGACTGGAAATAGTTGTTACGTCATTGCAATAAGTTGTCCTATTTATAACGCTTTACTATTTCATTTTGTAGTTGACAAACAGTTTAATGTTGGATACGCGTGTCAGAATTTTACAGTTGTTTTCATAGTGGTTCAGAATGTTGTTTTTCTCGGTTTCCTTCAAGGAAACACGTAGTGATTTTGTCGATTATTTTTTATACAAATGGGCATCTGGCAAATGATTGTTATAATATATATGGCAGGTGTGTAGCTGCATTAAGAAACTGCAGGACCGGGCCTGCAGAATTTTCGAGAAAATGGAAAAATAAAAACGCCAAAAATGCAATAAAAATAGGAGGTAGGGTGGGGGGTGGGGTTGAAATGTGACAGAGTGCATCATTTACCTTCTAGTTTCGATTTTTTTTGCTGGGGGTCTTGCCCCCCAGACCCCACTAGCATACTCGCACAAACGGTGCTCGAAGTCGTCAACCGGGCCTGAAGATTCAAATTGGCTAGCTACGCCCCTGTATGGACGACTTGTGCTCTGACATTTGAAACTAAATAACTATACGACTTATTTTTTAGATAACACATCCCAAAATCAATATTATGTAATCATATTGCTAATATTACTTTTAAACTTTTATTTATAATTATTTATACAATACAAACGCGGGAACAATTGTAGTCGGCGTAGATGGAGGTGTCTGTAATTTGGGTTGAAACCGGAATAATCAAAGAAAACAAACTTATCAAGTCTGGCGACCACCATCAGATATACATGTACTTAACACATTGAGGATCGAACCCCTGGCGCATGTGTGCGGTTTTTACTAATTGTGCTAAACGGTCCTGTTCAGATTACGTGGAAGTGTGCCCGCAAACGTTACTTTTATTAAAGAAAATGTAAACAGTTGGTTTATTAACTGGGACACGTATTCTGAATAAAATTAATTTAATTTTCTGTTTCGCGTGTCGAATGTTTCGAAAATCAACATAAAAATACAATTTGGAAATGTTCAGAAAAATAAGCTTATCATAGATGTAACATTATGGTAGTGCCAAATATACGCGGCACCTGGCATATCGCATCATGGTGACACTGGACCAAACATGTTTTAATATTTAGAGTGTCGGTATTGTGTCACATATTTACTGTGAACATAATTGTAGCCATCAGGGACGTAGCCTACTGATTTGTATCTGTATCTGCTACCACTTACATGTACCTTGTCACGTAATTCGATTCGATTCGGCTTATATTTAAGGGTCGGAATTGGCTCGAACACCTTCCATACCGGGTTCACGTAATTTTTAGCGACTTTCAAAAATATCACATTGAATCAGCAGTACGATTGCCCTTGATAAGAATGTAAATATTGTTTAAAATGAGCGCTTGTAAATATGGTTATATGAATGTATAATAGGTTTACTAGTATATTTACAATGATTGCAGACACTGATCACACTGCACAGATGCACAAGTCTCCAACATAACACATTTAAGAAGTCGTACTTTGGTAGATCGTTGTTAATTTACTTACTACATTGTACTAAACAATGTACGTCTGCGTGCTTTGTATTTTATCAAAGGGTCGTTCTAGTCGGAGAGGTGTAAATAATAGAAAGCAAATACACACACATTCCAGATTTGCAGATTAAACACGTCTAAATTGCACATTTCGTTTTCAAATTAATTATTCCTGACGAGAGAATATACTGCCGGTATTTTTATCGGGACATATTGAAGGTTTATGAACATATTCTTTTTCAAATGGTAAACCCATTATCAAAAATTAAAACCCACACAAATATAAAAATACACAGGAATGGATCATTGTGATGTGAATTTTCTGGTGGCCACTTTCGATTTTAACAACTGGTACAGTACATTCCATTTTCTAAATAAATACGCATGATGTCGCGCGGGCATCAGTCACGAAAATAACAAATAATAATTATTCTGTGAAGGAATCTGCCCACACAATAACTGTTTTATGCTGACACGCCTAACAATATCTTCCCTTTGGTGTATGTGGGTTGGGGGGGGGGGGGTGGGGGCAGCCGAGGGAGTGGGGGTCAGCGCAGCATTTACCCCCATAGACCTGCTAGTACGGGCTACATGTACCTTCGCCCGTCCGTCAGTCATATTGGCTACACAGGAAAACGTTCCTCCCGCTTTTTGAGATCATGTAAATTTAATTCCGAGAGTCAGGAATGGACATTCGATTTTTAATTGGTTTAAAAATCCCCGTGGGTGTCCGACTATCCTCTAGACCCCATCGGGCGCTGAAGTCAGCTGATATAACAGTTGGTATAATTTACAATTTCAAACACCAGGAATCTTATTTAGTTGTTTGTTCTTTGATGACGTAATGTCTACATCATGAAATGACGTCACAATTAACTGTAAATTACTACATAGTGTGTCACTATTCCACCAGTTCTAAAAATTACGAGTGCCCGCTATACAGGCATAATCATTTAATAATATGTATTTTACTGATAACGACGCGCGTTTGTATCAGGCTATTTTCATATGCAAATGAGGCATGGTATTTATTTTATTATTTATACTAAATTAAATGCGTCACCAGAAAAAATATTATTTTCGACCGATTATAAAGTATGATAATTGCACATACAAAAAATGCATACAGAGTATAAATAGTAATGTTCATTTTAAGGAAACACAATTATCGCCCCTGATATCAGTGTAGAAAGTTACGTCTGATATAAAATGTATAATAATGCCAATCAATCGATAGTCGTACGTTTGTTTTGTTCACTACATGTTCATTGTTCATATCATAGTTTTATTCTGTTCAATGTTTGACACAGGTTGAAGTAACATACCAAGGCCTATAAATACATTAAATATACCTAAAAGTATCAATAAATGAAAAAAAAGTAAGTTAAAATTGTTTTACTCCCTAGCTGTAATGTGTTCTAACAGGGAGTAAACATTTTGTTTTCAACTCATTTTTCCCCACTTAATGATACTTTTAGGTATATTTAATGTATACCTTGGTCCGGTACTGGAACCTGTGATGTTTGATAGTATACATACTAACACTTGTAGACACATTTAGTGTAACTTATCAGAAAATACAGTTTATAGCAAGCACCGTCAACACTCATTTCTACTGTAGGCTGTTGAGTTGCATTGTACAAACGTCGCCCTTTCAATAACGTCATTTTATCCACCATAATTTTACGCCCTATTTTCCACCATTATTCACACGTATACAACATTATATACCGGTATTAAAAATCAAAGTACTGAAAGTATTGAGCTGCGAGCCCAACTGAAATGGGTGGTAAACAGTGTCTACACTAAGATCAACTTTATTTAATAAATTAAACGTGAACTACCATGATCTGCGTCCTAATTCTACAACAGCATTTGAAATTTTATTGAAATTAATTAATCCAAAGACCGTGGAAGACACTATGCTTATCTGTAACTTTATTTCTGCAGCATTAGTGGTTAGGTAGTTTTGTACTTTCATAGATTAGATTTCATATTTATATTTCATACATGTACATTCCACATATATATATATTATGTACATTTTTGAGTCTAGCTTTGTGGATTTGGTATCTGGTTTGTGTATGGAGGACACCTTTGTAATATTGGTTTTCCTGAATAAATATTATCTTATCTTATCTAGTATATTCTCCTTTAAATATCTACAAATATCACGAGTATCCATAATATAGTATCACAATCCACCATTACGCCACTAGTATTCACCATTATACAACATTATCCCACATTATCCACTATTACGCCACATTTTCCCCATTAGCCAATAATTCTATTATTACGCCATTTAGTGACACCGCTCCTGGATGACCCGACGAGAATCGAGAACGAGTCTCTCGACTTCCGGATCTCCAGGACACAGTCAACTTATGAATAATATAGACGGTAAACCAGTCCTGGTACAGCTTAGCAACAAGGAGTAAATTCTCAGGACAACGGCATTGATTGTTATTATTATGACAGATAGATAAATAAAATAGATGCTGCAGGAAAGGTATGTCTGTGCCAAACATTTTATTATATTATTTGCATGCTCTACACATGCATGTTAAATTTTTTCTGTGTGTGACTTGATGTGGGGGTGAGATAGAGATTTCGAAAGTGAAAGTAGACGGTTCCGTCAAAAAAAGGGGAAATAACTCATGGAAATCAACCCGCATGACCCCGTGTTTGGCATGGATCTAGAACCGGCTTAGGTCACTGACTCCAGGAATGGAAGTAACAAAATTGATTTTGTCGCAGGTAGTTTGCGATTGTCATGTTTGTGTGAATGTGGGTCTATGGGAAATCAATTGGTTGTCTGTTTCCTATAAGCATCGACACTGCATTTTACCATTGTCGATAAGTTAACTCTGTAAGTGAACCGTGTTGTACAATAACATCCCGAATTCGTACAGTAAAGAAGTACAATATTGGTAAGCTGAAAATACAATAGCTGGTTGTCAGGCTAGATTCTGGAAGTCTGACTTCGTCCATTTCGCGCACCTGCAGGTTATAATTATCTCCCCTGTCGAGGAGGCAGGGGGAAATCTGACCAGTTTCCTATATAATTTAATAATTTTTGAACGCTTCAAACAACTAAATTCCAATTGCTAAATCAAATTTAAATGCAGATTATGTATCGACTTACCCCCAAACATATGGGTCACGTGACTAGTGATACATCACGCCGACATGCAGAATACGCACCTGGCTAATCCAAGTTGTGGTTACTCAAGTCTCGAGCGTTTCCACGTGCACGATTTCATTGTGCTGATTGACTGGTGTGGTCACAACTGTCAGTTCCCTACAGAGAATATACACAGACAATTCTAGGTAGGTTTAACTATGTTATTCTTACTGTACACTTGTGTACACGCTACCCCGTGTTGTTTCAGACTCACTGTCCAGATAATCATCCCCGCTGCATAACCGGTGGCCATTTACCCGTTCACCGCACAGGTTGAAGTAACTGACCGAGGTCTATAAATACATTAAATATGCCTAAAAGCATCAATAAATGAAGAAAAAATTATTTTTTTTACCCCATCCATCTAATCTTATGGGGAAGGTGTCCAACTTTTTAATAGGCCGAGCCCATACGGGCTCGAGACAACGGACTCTCACGAATCGTCAACCGAGTTATATCATTGTCGCCTATTGCAGAAGTTGGGACAATGTTAGTATTCCGCAACGATATATTCCCCATTGCGCTATGTCAACGCGTTTTCGAGCTATCAATTGTTTTGTTGTAAAAAAAGTATCATCATTGCTAGGTCGGGAAAGAACGGACACATTTCCGAGGCCGATATTGCTATATAAAGGAGTAAACATCGGGTTCAAAATACACTTTTACGTCGTCCCGGCCCATAAAGAAGCATTTTGCATAGAGAAAACATTGTTTCCAATCGAACATTTAATCAAACCTAAATTTATACCCGTCCTGTGCGTCACGACAGACAATTTAATCACACAGACATTTCTATCATTTTTAGGGAAGCCATTTTGTATAAACATCGTGCGACAGGTTTATTCGCCGGAACTCGTGCACTTACTATGTGGTAAAAAAAACCGGAACTTTTAGAAACGGTTATAATTCATATTTTATAATACCTATGTTGATGGTAAAAGTATCAAGTTAAAGGTATGTCTCTCTACTCCGATTTCAAGTTTTGTCAAAATATATTTTTTTCTAATAAAACATGTTTTGGCAGCATATGAGAATTGTCCGTGGGGTCAAATTTATTTTTGACCGAATATGTCAAATCGAAGGTATCAACGAGGCGATCACTCTGGTGCATTTTTTTTGTCGAAATCGGATGGCTATGTCATCCAAGATGGCCACCGAAAGGTCAAAAGGTCGTTATTTTATTAGAGATTTAAAAATTCTTCTTCACATGAACCGCTTGGCCCATGGTGGCCAAACTTAAAAATTATGGTCCATGGGTGAAGCATTTTCAGATTTGTTAAAACGGAGATCATCGCTAATCCAAGATGGCCGCCGTCTAAAAATAGCATAAATTCTTAAAAAAAATCTTCTTCTCATGAACCGCCAGCCGGATTTCGACCAAACTTGGTAAGAATGATAGATGTACAATGCTCTTTCAAAGTTGTTAAAATGGTGACCCCGGGGTCAAAAATGGGCGTGGTCAAATTTATGTTCCTGTCATATATCAAATTGAAGGTATCGATGAGGTGATTGCTTTGGTGCAATATTTGTCGGAATCGGATGATTATGTCATCCATGATGGCCTCCAAAAGGTCCATTTATTCGAGATTTTGAACGTTTTTTCTCAGGAACCACATGGCCGAGGATGGCTGGCCCATGGTGGCCAAACTTCACAGTTATGGTCCTTGGGTGAAGCCTTTTTCAGATTTGTTAAAACGGGAGGACATCGCTAATCCAAGATGGCCGCTGTCTAAAAATAGCATAAATTCTTAAAAAATCTTCTTCTCTTGAACCTCTAGCCGGATTTCGACGAAACTTGGTAGGAATGATCGATACGCAATGCTCTTTCAAAATTGTTAAAATGGTGACACGGGGTCAAAACAAAACTTTTACAATCTCGCGTTCTCGCGATATCGAGCATATATTGATCGCGAAAATGTGAAGTATGATCACGAGATTGCGAGACGAAAATACGAGATTCTATCCTATCCAATCTTGCTTTTTCGCAAACTCTCCCCCAGAGATGGAAGATCGCGCATTTTTGCTTCATGATCTCATCAACACGCATGAGCAAAACTAACCCGAATTTTCTGTCTGTAACACGGGGAAAGTCGCCCTGCGTTACCTGTTTTATAATTCAGATTACAGCAAAATATATTTCCAAAAGCGGAGGGCGAGATGGCCGCCGTCTAAAAATAGCATAAATTCTTAATTCTTCTCATGAACCGCCAGCCGGATTTCGGCGAAACTTGGTAGGAATGATCGATGTACAATGCTCTTTCAAAGTTGCTAACATGGTGACCCAGGGTAAAAAATGGGCGTAGCTGGCGGTTCATGAGAACGAAGATTTTTGATTAGCGACGACCTCCATTTTAGCAAATCTGAAAAGGCTTCACTCATGGACCATAACTGTGAAGTTTGGCCACCTTGGGCCACGCGGTGCGTGTGAAGAAGAATTTTGAAATCTCTAATAAAAGAACGACCGTTTGACCTTTCGGCGGCCATCGTGGATGACATAATCATCCGATTCCGACAAATGTTGCACCAAAGCAATCGCCTCATCGATACCTTCAATTTGCTATATGACATGAGCATATTCGGTCAAAAATAAAATTTGACCCCAATTTGACCCCACGGGCCACGCCCATTTTTTACCCCGGGGTCACCATTTTAACAACTTTGAAAGAGCATTGTACATCTATCATTCTTACCAAGTTTGGTCGAAATCTGGCTAGCGGTTCATGAGAAGAAGATTTTTTTAAAGAATTTATGCTATTTTTTAGACGGCGGCCATCTTGGATTAGCGATGATCTCCGTTTTAACAAATCTGAAAATGCTTCACCCATGGACCATAATTTTTAATTTTGGCTACCATGGGCCAAGCGGTTCATGTGAAGAAGAATTTTTAAATCTCTAATAAAAGACCGACCTTTTGACCTTTCGGCGGCCATCTTGGATGACATAGCCATCCGATTTCGACAAAAAAAATGCACCAGAGTGATCGCCTCGTTGATACCTTCGATTTGACATATAACATGACCATATTCGGTCAAAAATAAAATTTGACCCCACGGACAATTCTCATATGCTGCCAAAACATGTTATTAGAAAAAAATATATTTTGACAAAACTTGAAATCGGAGTAGAGAGACATACCTTTAACTTGATACTTTTACCATCAACATAGGTATTATAAAATATGAATTATAACCGTTTCTAAAAGTTCCGTTCTTTTTACCATATAGTAAGTGCACGAGTTCCGGCGAATAAACCTGTCCCACGATGTTTATACAAAATGGCTTCCCGAGAAATTATAGAAATGTCTGTGTGATTAAATTGTCTGTCGTGACGCACAGGACGGGTTATAATGTAGGCTTGATCAAATGTTCGATTGGAAACAATGTTTTCTCTATACAAAATGTTTCTTTACGGGCCGGGACGACGTAAAAGTGTATTTTGAACCCGATGTTTACTCCTTTATATAGCAATATCGGCCTCGGAAATGTGTCCGTTCTTTCCCGACCTAGCAATGATGATACTTTTTTTACAACAAAACAATCGAGAGCTCGAAAACGCGTTGACATAGCGCAATGGGGAATATATCGTTGCGGAATACTAACATTGTACCAACTTCTGCAATAGGTGATAATGATATAACTCGGTTGACGATTCGTGAGAGTCCGTTGTCTCGAGCCCGTATGGGCTCGGCCTATTAAAAAGTTGGACACCTTCCATATATATATATATATATATATATATGGCAAGAAATCATGGCAGATTCCCTGGTAGGCGTGTTTGTAGACTAGTCTACATGGGGTACATGGGATACAAGGTCTATACATACTATAGTTCTGCATGGCATAATCCTTGCAACTTGTTTATTCTGATAGCTGTGTATGGCAAATAAAATGAAAAAAAAAAAAAGATAAATAAATTTGCCGAAGTTATATCACATAGAACTATACATAATACAACTGCCTATAATGTTAAACAATATTGGTGTTATATACACAAATGTGTGTATTTGTGGGTGTTTTAGCCATTTTGGGTATTTTAGCAATAAGGTTGTACTAAAATGTTTATGTTTGCATATTACAGTATAAAGAAGAATTGTTTGTGGGGGGGGGGGGGAGGGGGGGGGGGGGAGGTGAAAAAATGTGTAGCAAGTGAAATAAAATGACAGATCTACATAGGCCTGTAACTTAAGGTCAAAGGCATATTTATCTACACCTTCCCCATAAGATTAGTTGGATGGGGTAAAAAAAATAATTATTTTCTTCATTTATTGATGCTTTTAGGCATATTTAATGTATTTATAGACCTCGGTCCGTTAACCCCCATAAGATTAGATGGATGGGTAAAAAAAACAAAACAATTCTTCATTTATTGATGCTTTTAGGCATATTTAATGTATTTATAGACCTCGGTCCGTTACTTCAACCTGTGACTGCGCAGATGTGCAGGCCGGGTTGGTTAAGCAGTGATTGTAAGCGGAGTAAGCCGGTTTTGTCGTGTCGTGAACCAACACGTGATCGCAAGACATTGAGTGCATGCAGACGGATTGTGAACTATAGTGGGGTAACCGAGGGGAGTGTCTGGAATTAAATATTATTGTATTTGTATACATCATATTTATCTCATATTTCCGTCATATCCGTGCAATAAATTAGTTATATAATGCCTTCTGGTTGAATATGGTTAGTTACCAGCGCGTGGGGAGATTTTAGACGGCCGAGATACGTCTCGACGATTTCCAGGCCCCTGCTTTCTAACTTCTATCGAACCATATTGGACTCACAGGTTGAAGTAACTTACCAATGTCTATACGTACATTATATATGCATACAAACACCAATAAGTGAGATAAAAAAAGTACTCTAACATTTGTTTACTCCATCTTATAACACATTAAGCAGTAAATCATGTGTTTAGCTTATTTTGTTACCACCTATTGATGCTTTTTGTCGCGCCCGCTTGCGGACAGCGCGATATAGTCGGCACTTTGGCGTACGTACTTACGTACGTACGTGTGTCCGGTTAAAGTTTTTGGTTAAGTTGTTTGGTTAACGTTTTTTGGTTAAAGTTTTTGGTTAAGTTTTTGGTTAAGTTTTTTGGTTAAAGTTTTTTGGTTCAGTTTTTTGGTTAAGTTTTTTGGTTAAAGTTTTTCGTTATACTATATCTCTGCAACTGCTTTGCCCATTACCTTGAAACTTCATCATCTATATTTTCATTCTACCCCTCCCGTGCGGCCCCTGTGCCCAATGTCAAGGTCAAATTACGTTGAAGTTTTTGGTTAAGTTTTTTGGTTAAAGTTTTTGGTTAAGTTTTTTGGTTAAGGTTAAGTTTTTGGTTAAGTTTTTTGGTTAAGTTTTTTGGTTAAGTTTTTTGGTTAAAGTTTTTCGTTATATATCTCTGCAACTGCTTTGCCCATTACCTTGAAACTTCACATGGGTGTTTATCATCATCTATATTTTCATTCTACCCCCCTCCCGTGCGGCCCCTGTGCCCAATGTCAAGGTCAAATTACTTTGAAGTTTTTGGTTAAGATTTTTGGTTAAAGTTTTTGGTTAAGTTTTTGGTTAAGTTTTTTGGTTAAAGTTTTTGGTTAAGTTTTTTGGTTAAAGTTTTTCGTTATACTATATCTCTGGAACTGCTTTGCCCATTACATTGAAATTTCACATGGGTGTTTATCATCATTTATATTTTCATTCTACCCCCCTTCCGTGCGGCTCCTGTGCCCAATGTCAAGGTCAAATTACTTGGAAGTTTTTGGTTAAATCTTTTTTCGCGCCCGCTTCCGAAAGCGCGATATAGTCGGCACTTTGGCGTACGTACGTACGTGTGTCCGGTTAAACATTTTGGTTAAGTTTTTTGGTTAAAGTTTTTCGTTATACTATATCTTTTTTTTTAGTGTCCATGCCTCGCCACAAGGCGCGACATGCAGGCCGCGGCCATCTGGTATGTATATTTAATGTATTTATGAACCTTGGTTGATTACTTCAACCTGTGATTCTACTGGCATGTTTTATCTCTAACTTATATTTGCAGTTGAACGGCAACACCGACACAACAGTGGAGTGCAGGGCATCCTGGATTATAATACTTACACACAGCTTTATACACGTGAATACATTGGAAAACGTACGAGAACATCGTCGTTGTAATAATATACTACAGTTTTATAGTTGAACTATGGAAGTGTCTGGAAAGAGGGCAGGAGGTGGTAAAGTTGATGGAGGCAATGAGACAGGTGGCCACAGTAAGGACCAGAAGTCAAGGACACACGAACATCGCTGCCAGCCGTGTCAGGAGGATGGCAAATATAGAAAGGTACAAGGGTATTGTAGAGACTGTGAAGAATACCTGTGTCAGCAATGTTTCCAAATCCACCCCAGAGTGAAGCTCACCAGGAATCACGTCCTGTTGAATAAATCAGATATGGCAGGAGCGGGGACCACGCCCACTAAGGCCAGTGACGAAGACAGCGGGGAGGATAAACTGACGACCCCGTGCCCCACCCACCCCGACAAGGTCACGGAGTACTACTGTAGTTCACATAATAAAACTGCATGTACGGCGTGTGTTATGGTGAACCATAGAGGCTGTGAAGTGGTCGAGTACATTCCCGGAATTTCTGAAGGGGTCGCCGACTCGACGGAATACAGGGACATAGAGCAGACGTTTACAGCGCTACTGGATACGATGAACAACGCTGGTATGCAGGCGTCCAACTCCCGTGACCACTTGATTCAATCGGGCGCTGAATACTTGCGTGATCTGAAGGCGTGTCGCCATAAGGTAATGGCCATCATTGACCAACTCGTGGACGCCGCCGAGAAGAGTCTAGAGATTACGTGGACGCCATGACCCACCAACTAAACAACATCTGCATGTTAACTCACGACTACAGCGATCGTATCACGTCCGTACAGACGGACATCAGACACCAAGTAAAGAAAGGCCGCGAGAATAATCTCTTTCTCTTGTTGAAGCAGGCTGAAACATTGATAGCCGAGTGCAAAACATCTACTTCCGGTATTCAACATAAATGCAGCGTGAAGTCGTGCGCGTTTGTAGAAAATAAAACATTATTGGATTATTTACACAGTGTTGGTGATATTGGACAATTAGTGACGGAAACCTTCCCATGTCTGCGTGATGACATCAATATTCGTGGACCTACAGATGGCTCCACGTGTTACGTCACAGGTAACTGGTTTACTCGTGCTCACCGACGGCCGACTACTACTGTCAGACTGTGACAATAAGAAGATAAAGCTGTTTGACAACAACCATACACTGGTGTCCCACGTTCCACTGCATTGTACATTTATCATTCTTACCAAGTTTGGTCGAAATCCGGCTGGCGGTTCATGAGAAGAGATTTTTTTTAAGAATTTATGCTATAGACGCGGCCATCTTGGATTAGCGATGATCTCCGTTTTAACAAATCTGAAAATGCTTCACCCATGGACCATAATTTTTAAGTTTGGCCACCATGGGCCAAGCGGTTCATGTGAAGAAGAATTTTTAAATCTCTAATAAAATAACGACCTTTTGACCTTTCGGTGGCCATCTTGGATGACATAGCCATCCGATTTCGACAAAAAAAATGCACCAGAGTGATCGCCTCGTTGATACCTTCGATTTGACATATAACATGACCATATTCGGTCAAAAATAAATTTGACACCACGGACAATTCTCATATGCTGCCAAAACATGTTTATTAGAAAAAAATATATTTTGACAAAACTTGAAATCGGAGTAGAGAGACATACCTTTAACTTGATACTTTTACCATCAACATAGGTATTATAAAATATGAATTATAACCGTTTCTAAAAGTTCCGTTTTTTTTTACCACATAGTAAGTGCACGAGTTCCGGCGAATAAACCTGTCGCACGATATTTATACAAAATGGCTTCCCGAGAAATTATAGAAATGTCTGTGTGATTAAATTGTCTGTCGTGACGCACAGGACGGGTATATATGTAGGTTTGATCAAATGTTCGATTGGAAACAATGTTTTCTCTATACAAAATGTTTCTTTACGGGCCGGGACGACGTAAAAGTGTATTTTGAACCCGATGTTTACTCCTTTATATAGCAATATCGGCCTCGGAAATGTGTCCGTTCTTTCCCGACCTAGCAATGATGATACTTTTTTTACAACAAAACAATTGATAGCTCGAAAACGCGTTGACATAGCGCAATGGGGAATATATCTTTGCGGAATACTAACATTGTTTCAACTTCTGCAATAGGCGACAATGATATAACTCGGTTGACGATTCGTGAGAGTCCGTTGTCTCGAGCCCGTATGGGCTCGGCCTATTAAAAAGTTGGACACCTTCCATATATATATATATATATATATATATGGCAAGAAATCATGGTAGATTCCCTGGTAGGCGTGTTTGTAGACTAGTCTACATGGGGTACATAGGATACAAGGTCTATACATACTACAACTGCCTATAATGTTAAACAATATTGGTGTTATATACACAAATGTGTGTATTTGTGGGTGTTTTAGCAATTTTGGGTATTTTAGCAATAAGGTTGTACTAAAATGTTTATGTTGGCATATTACAGTATAAAGAAGAATAGTTTGTTTGGAGGAGGTGAAAAAATGTGTAGCAAGTGAAATAAAATACAGATCTACAGGCCTAACTTAAGGCAAAGGATATTTACTCACCTTACATAAGATTAGATATGGGGAAAAAAAAAAATCTCTTAAGGATGCTTTTAAGGCATATATCTACCACCACCTCATCCCGTTAACCCCCATAAGATTAGATGGATGGGTAAAAAAAAATATCTTCATTTATTGATGCTTTTAGGCATATTTAATGTATTTATAGACCTCGGTCCGTTAACCCCCTATGGGAACTTCGTCGTACCATTAAGATTGATGGATGGGTAAAACAATAATTGTTTTCTTCATTTATTGATGCTTTTAGGCATATTTAATGTATTTATAGACCTCGGTCCGTTACTTCAACCTGTGACTGCGCAGATGTGCAGGCCGGGTTGGTTAAGCAGTGATTGTAAGCGGAGTAAGCCGGTTTTGTCGTGTCGTGAACCAACACGTGATCGCAAGACATTGAGTGCATGCAGACGGATTGTGAACTATAGTGGGGTAACCGAGGGGAGTGTCTGGAATTAAATATTATTGTATTTGTATACATCATATTTATCTCATATTTCCGTCATATCCGTGCAATAAATTAGTTATATAATGCCTTCTGGTTGAATATGGTTAGTTACCAGCGCGTGGGGAGATTTTAGACGGCCGAGATACGTCTCGACGATTTCCAGGCCCCTAAATGTCCCCCAGCACTGCTTACTAACTTCTATCGAACCATATTGGACTCACAGGTTGAAGTAACTTACCAATGTCTATACGTACATTATATATGCATAAAAACACCAATAAGTGAGATAAAAAAAATACGCTAACATTTGTTTACTCCATCTTATAACACATTAAGCAGTAAATCATGTGTTTAGCTTATTTTGTTACCACTTATTGATGCTTTTTGTCGCGCCCGCTTGCGGACAGCGCGATATAGTCGGCACATTGGCGTACGTATGTACGTACGTACGTGTGTCCGGTTAAAGTTTTTGTTTTAGTTGTTTGGTTAACGTTTTTTGGTTAAAGTTTTTGGTTAAGTTTTTGGTTAAGTTTTTTGGTTAAAGTTTTTTGGTTAAGTTTTTTGGTTAAAGTTTTTCGTTATACTATATCTCTGCAACTGTTTTGCCCATTACCTTGAAACTTCATCATCTATATTTTCATTCTACCCCTCCCGTGCGGCCCCTGTGCCCAATGTCAAGGTCCAATTACTTTGTAGTTTTTGGTTAAGTTTTTTGGTTAAAGTTTTTGGTTAAGTTTTTTGCTTAAGTTTTTTGGTTAAAGTTTTTGGTTAAGTTTTTTGGTTAAGTTTTTTGGTTAAAGTTTTTCGTTATATATCTCTGCAACTGCTTTGCCCATTACCTTGAAACTTCATATGGGTGTTTATCATCATCTATATTTTCATTCTACCCCCCTCCCGTGCGGCCCCTGTGCCCAATGTCAAGGTCAAATTACTTTGAAGTTTTTGGTTAAGATTTTTGGTTAAAGTTTTTGGTTAAGTTTTTGGTTAAGATTTTTGGTTAAAGTTTTTGGTTAAGTTTTTTGGTTAAAGTTTTTCGTTATACTATATCTCTGGAACTGCTTTGCCCATTACATTGAAATTTCACATGGGTGTTTATCATCATTTATATTTTCATTCTACCCCCCTTCCGTGCGGCCCCTGTGCCCAATGTCAAGGTCAAAGTACTTGGAAGGTTTTGGTTAAATCTTTTTTCGCGCCCGCTTGCGGAAAGCGCGATATAGTCGGCACTTTGGCGTACGTACGTACGTGTGTCCGGTTAAACATTTTGGTTAAGTTTTTTGGTTAAAGTTTTTCGTTATATTATATCAAGGCGCGACATGCAGGCCGCGGCCATCTAGTATGTATATTTAATGTATTTATGAATCTTGGTTGGTTACTTCAACCTGTGATTCTACTGGCATGTTTTATCTCTAACTTATATTTGCAGTTAAACGGCACCGCCGACACAACAGTGGAGGGCAGGGCATCCTGGATTATAATACTTCCACACGTGAATACATTGAAAAACTTACGAGAACATCGTCGTTTTAATAATAGACTACAGTTTTATAGTTGAACTATGGAAGTGTCTGGAAAGAGGGCAGAAGGTGGTAAAGTTGATGGAGGCAATGAGACAGGTGGCCACAGTAAGGACCAGAAGTCAAGGACACACGAACATCGCTGCCAGCCGTGTCAGGAGGATGTCAAATATAGAGAGGCACAAGGGTATTGTAGAGACTGTGAAGAATACCTGTGTCAGCAATGTTTCCAAATCCACCCCAGAGTGAAGCTCACCAGGAATCACGTCCTGTTGAATAAATCAGATATGGCAGGAGCGGGGACCACGCCCACTAAGTGCCAGTGACGAAGACAGCGGGGAGGATAAACTGACGACCCCGTGCCCCACCCACCCCGACAAGGTCACGGAGTACTACTGCATGTACGGCGTGTGTTATGGTGAACCATAGAGGCTGTGAAGTGGTCGAGTACATTCCCGGAATTTCTGAAGGGGTCGCCGACTCGACTGAATACAGGGACATAGAGCAGACGTTTACAGCGCTACTGGATACGATGAACAACGCTGGTATGCAGGCGTCCAACTCCCGTGACCACTTGATTCAATCGGGCGCTGAATACTTGCGTGATCTGAAGGCGTGTCGCCATAAGGTAATGGCCATCATTGACCAACTCGTGGACGCCGCCGAGAAGAAGTCTAGAGATTACGTGGACGCCATGACCCACCAACTAAACAACATCTGCAAGTTAACTCACGACTACAGCGATCGTATCACGTCCGTACAGACGGACATCAGACACCAAGTAAAGAAAGGCCGCGAGAATAATCTCTTTCTCTTGTTGAAGGAGGCTGAAACATTGATAGCCGAGTGCAAAACATCTACTTCCGGTATTCAACATAAATGCAGCGTGAATTCGTGCGCGTTTGTAGAAAATAAAACATTATTGGATCATTTACACAGTGTTGGTGATATTGGACAATTAGTGACGGAAACCTTCCCATGTCTGCGTGATGACATCAATATTCGTGGACCTACAGATGGCTGCACGTGTTACGTCACAGGTTTACTCGTGCTCACCGACGGCCGACTACTACTGTCAGACTGTGACAATAAGAAGATAAAGCTGTTTGACAACAACCATACACTGGTGTCCCACGTTCCACTACAATCCCCTCCCACCGACATTGCGGAGACAGCCGGCGGGCAGGTAGCTGTATGTCTGCCACGCAACAACACCATCCAGTTTGTGTCCGTGTCGGGCACCCTGACCCCCGGGCGGATCATCAAGACCGCAGTGCGATGCTACAGTGTGACCAGATGTGGTGACAACCTGGCAGCGTACATTATGATTCATCACAAGACATTGTGGAGATTAACATGAGGAGTAGGAAGGTGACAACTGTATGGACATGTCCTGATCACGACAGACGACGGCGGCGGGGTAACACGTGTCACCCGGGATGGCGTCGTGCTGGCCCGATACAAGGGAGACAACTTGGCGGCTCCACTCGGACTCACCGTCCACCCAGACGGAAGTATCTATGTCTGCGACTTCGAGTGTTGCAACATCCACCATATAACGGCAGATTGTACCCGTATTGAAGTCTTCGGGGACGGACGGTTATCGCGGCCTCGCAGGATCTGTTACAACCAACACAACAATTCCCTGTATGTATCTCAGGCAGAGTATGACTGTATAAAAGTATTTCTGCTCGGGAATTAAAGGCACCGGGTCTCAGATTTACGTAGACATGGATGAACAGATCAGGAAAACATGGGTTGATTGTAGATTTCTATCCTATTTTCTTATCCCAGTTATGCCTATAAGTCGTCTGGAAAACAATCTGATTGTGAAAAATGGAATTTGTGAAAATAATGTTGTTGTATAATGTTGAAAACGCTAGTTATTTTCTAGTATTATAAACATGTTTATTACAAATTTATTGTATTTAACCCTTAGACCGCTACTCACAGCAAATGTCGTCTGCTTTTATATCTTGCCTTATTTCTCAATAAAAACATGGTTTGACAGCACTTCAGAATCATTTCCAATGGAAATGATTCTGAAGTGCTGTCGAAGCATGTTGTAAATTATTCTAAAGTGCTGTCAAAACATGTTTTTGATGATAGAAATGGAAAGTAGAAAACAAACAGCAGACGACAAAATGGTTGTGACTTCATGACTGTCTTGATTATTAAAGTGGCATTAAATTGACATGTTTTTAAATTATTAAATAACTTCTGGGTTATTTCAGTTTGCATGTAAAATTTATTGACAAAATTCGTGAATATCTGAGATAAAAAAAAAGTTGTTTTTTTGGTAAAAAATTGTATTGAAATTAACAATATAATGCTGGTGTATGTTTGTAAATGTAAACTCGGGTTCAATCCAAGTGTTTGTACAGCTAGATGCTGTATATGTTCAGTTTTATTGAAAAACATACCATGCCAATAAACAAATAGCAGCCATCACGACCCAACTTGATTGATGTTCTCGATTAACGACAAAAAATTAAGATAGCGGTGTAAGGGTTACATTAATTTCACTAGCGACTAAAATGGAAACTTATTTCTAACTGTGGTTTAGTATGATCATTTCACAACAATAGCTGTACATGTAGTTACCGCAATGTGTCCGACCGTCCGTCGTCCGTCCGTGAACATTTTCAAATGTCTTCTCGGTAACCATTGGGCCTATAGTCACCAAACTTCATGGTCTTTAGGTAGGGGGATTACAAAATTGTTAAAATGACGTCATTACGTAATCCAAGATGGCCGCCGTCTGAAAATAGCACAAATTATTAAAAAATCTTCTTCGCAAGAACCGCCGACCGGATTTCGACAAAACTTGGTAGAAATGATCGATGTACAATGCTCTTTCAAAGTTGTTAAAATCGTGACCCCGGGGTCATAAATGGGCGTGGCCCGTGGGGTCAAAATTTATTTTTCATCACATATGGTTATGTCATATATCAAATCGAAGGTATCAACGAGGCGATCACTCTGGTGCATTTTTTGTCGAAATCGAATGGTTATGTCATCCAAGATGGCCGCCGAAAGGTCAAAACTTTCTTTTATTAGAGATTTCAAAATTATTCTTAACATGAACCGCTTGGCCCATAGTAGCCAAACTTTAAAGTTATGGTCCATGGGTGAAGCCTTTTCAGATTTGTTAAAATAGAGGTCATCGCTAATCCAAGATGGCCACCGTCTAAAAATAGCATAAATTCTTAAAAAATCTTATTCTCATGAACCGAAAACCGGATTTCGACGAAACTTGGTATGAATGATCGATGTACAATGCTCTTTCAAAGTTGTTAAAATGGTGACCCCGTGGTCAAAAATGGGCATGGCCCGTGGGGTCAAATTGGGGTCAAATTTTATTTTTGACCAAATATGGTCATGTCTATATAAATCGAAGGTATCAAAGGCGCGAACGCTCTGGTCGATTTTGGTTGGTCATGTCATCCAAGATGGCCGCCGAAAAGTCAAAATGGTCGTTCTTTTGATAAAGATTTCAAACGTCTTGTTCTCGTGAACCGCTTAGCCGATATTGGCATAACTTCACGGTAATGGTTATTGGGTCAAGTCTTTTCATTTTTGTTCAAATGGTGGTCATCGCGAAATCAAAGATGGCCGCTGTTGAAAAGTAGGTCAAATTCTTAAAAGAAATTCTCGCGAACTGCTAGGCCGATTTTTACGAAACTTGATATGAATGATCGATAGTTAACGCTGGTTCATATTGCTTCAAATGGTGGACCCCGGGTCAAAAGTGGGCGGGGCAGGAGGAGTCTAGTAGGGGTCAAATGTCACATTTGACCGAATATGGTCATGTCATATATCAAATCCAAGGTATCGACGAGACGGTCACTCTGGAGCTTTTGTTTGTCGAAATCAGGTAATTACGTCATCCGAGATGGCCGCCGAAAGGTCAAAAGGTCGTTCTTTCAATATAGATTACAAACGTCTTCTCGTGAACCACTTGGCCAATATTGGCCAAACTTCACAGTAATGGTCAGTGGGTCAAGCCTTTTCATTTTTGTGAAAATGATGGTCATCGCGAAATCCAAGATGGCCGCCGTTGAAAAGTAGGTCAAATTCTCAAAATATCTTCTCACGAACGGCCAGGCCGATTTCGACGAAGCTTGATATGAATGATCGATAGTTAACGATGTTTCAGATTCCTTCAAATGGTAGCCCCCGGGTCAAAAATGGTCGAGGCAGGAGGGGTCAAGTAGGGGTCAAATTTCACATTTGGCCGAATATGGTCATGTCGTATATCAATTCGAATTATAACGATCACTTAGGAGCATTTTTTGTCGAAATCAGATGATTACATCATCCAAGATGGCCGCCGAAAGGTCAAAAGGTTGTTCTATTATTAGAGATTTCAAACGCCTTCTTCATACAAACCGCTTGGCCATTGGTAGCAAACTTCGCAGTTATGGTCCATTGGTAAAGCCTTTTCAGTTTTGTTAAAATGGCGGTCATCGTTAATCCAAGATGGCGGCCGTCTAAATATAGCACAACATTTTAAAAAATCTTTTCACGAACCACCAGACCGATTTCTACTAAACTTGGCAGAAATGATCGATGTACAATACTTTTTCAAATTTGTTAAAATGGTGAGCCCTGGGTCAAAAATGGGGTCAAAGAGGCGTCAAATTTCATTTTTGACGGAATACGGTCTTATAATATATTAAAACATCTTTTCACGAACCACCAGATCGATTTCTACTAAACTTGGCAGAATGATCGATGTACAATACTTTTTCAAATTTGTTAAAATGTTGAGCCCTGGGTCAAAAATGGGGTCAAAGAGGCGTCAAATTTCATTTTTGACGGAATACGGTCTTATAATATATCAAATCAAAGGTATTGATGAGGCGATCGATGTGGTGCTGTTTTCATCAAATCGGATGATTACATCATCCAAGATGGCCGCCGAAAGGTCAAAAGAGATTATAAGAGATTTCAAATGTCTTCTTCATACAAAACGTTTGGCCATTGGTGGCCAAACTTCGCAGTTATGGTTCATTGGTGAAGCCTTTTCAGTTTTGTTAAAATGGCGGTTGTCGTTAATCCAAGATGGCCGCTGTCTAAAATTAAAAAATAGCATAAATTCTTAAAAAATCTTCTCACGAACCACCAAACCGATTTTTACGAAACTTGACAGGAATGATCGATGTACAATGCTTTTTCAAAGCTCTGGGTCAAAATTAGGCATGGCCCGGGGGGTCAAATAGGGGTCAACTTTTTACGGAATATGGTTATATACATATAATACATACAATCTAAGGATTGCAATAAAAAGTAGGCTGGAAGCATCCTGTTGTGGTCTCCAAACCTCTCAAAGTTGTGTAAGATATATTTGTAAATATCGCGAGACAACTCTTACCCTGGTGACTTCTCAAGTTTGTCGCATTGACATTTTGTGCCTGTCATGGGCTTATTTTGATGTATATGTAGTGACAACTTTACAATGTACCAGTATTTGCTTGATTTTTGTGACATTGCACAGGTGAGCGATATAGGGCCATCATGGCCCTCTTGTTTCTGGTAGTATGTACTTGAATATAACCCATGTTTTTGGAAAGGTCATCAACTAAAATGGTGCGATTGATTGACATATGAGACACGCCATGTGATTTTGAACCTAAGAACATGTGAGATTTTTCATGAAAAATATTTACAATATTTTCCGTATTAGACGTCGAATGTTGGTGATTCCGCATTTGCTATGAAACTTTCTTCATCTTTCGACGTCATTTACAGAAAATAGCACATTTTTTGTAAAATATACTTCATGAACAATCGCTCTTGTTCTGTACAAAATCACATGGCCTGTCTCATAAGTGGCTGTGACTGGAGAAATGGGGCTTATGGGATTTGTGACCAGTGTTACTCCTGATCACACTTTTGTAGCCCGATAGCAATCTATATTGCTTGTTTGAAGCTTGCCGGGTGTTTCATTGATGGAATGGCGAACAGTTCAGATCTTGACCAGGCTGCGGGTGACCGGCTGATCTTGATCGACCCTGATCGCAAAACCCATAAGCCCCATTTCTCCAGTTGCAGCCACATGTCATTTACATTGCATGATGCAAACATTTATTTATTGTATTATACTATATCTTTGACACAGTCCCTTTATTCCAAATTCAAATGACGTTATTCAGTATGAACTTGATGTAATAGTTATAGTTCACATATTTAATTTTTGTCAAGCCCGCTTGCGGAAAGCGAGACATAGTGATCACAATGACGTCCGCGTGTCCGTCCGTCCGTCCGTCCGTCCGTCAGAAATCTGCGTTAAAGTTTTTAAATACTTATATCTCTGCAGTCCTAAGTCACATTCACTTGAAACTTCATATACTTATTAGTCATCATCCATATATTCATGCTGTATCCCACTCATGCGGCCCCTGTACCCAAGGTCACATGACTTAGAAGTTTGCGTTCCAAAATCTGCGTTAAAGTTTTAAATACCTTATATCTCTGCAGTCCTAAGTCACATTGACTTGAAAGTTCATATGCTTATTAGTCATCATCCATACAGAGCTCCAGATAAGCTTTTTGTCTAAAGCGTACTATACCCCCTGATTTCAAAATCATTGCGTATTTTACTTTTACAAATGGGTTATTGATTGTCTTCATTACTAAATAGGGAACAAATGATAACTAGAGCAGCTGAAGCTGCATCAACGGTTTGAGGCTTGATGTACTGACAAACGTACACTGGCAAAGTGATTAGAAGACATTGCCAATGACGAAAACATATGAAATTCAAAAAAAATTGATGCAATTCCAATGAAATTGAAAAAATAAAGTTTTGTATTTTCAGAATCGCTTGACTATCCTAAGCATTTTTCATTATATAACGTTCTACGAAATGTGTACCGTTAACCCCCTAGTCTGACATTGAAGTTGAGACGATTCTAAAGCACTCACAGCATGTCAGTTCGTATATAAAACCAGTGTCTGATACAGCCCACCCCATACCTGTCTGGCCTCCACCTCGAAGTTTGTCAGCTGTACACACTGTTCTAGGCGGCTAAGTTTATATGCTCGTTCTCAAACTTCAAATGCATGTATCTCGCGCATTTGAGCAGATAGCTAAAAACTACCAGCGAATTGGAGATAGAGAATTTTATTGGCTTTTAATGCAAAAAAAATATTTGAAATCGGTTGAATAATAAGGAAGTTATGACCATTTCAATTTTTTTTTAAAAACTTAAAATGCCTACAACTCTCTCATTTGGGCAGATAGCCAAAAACTACCAGTGAAACGGAGATAGAGAATTTTGTTGGCTTTTTAATGCAAAAAAAATATTTGAAATCGGTTAGATAATAAAAAAGTTATGACCAATTCAAAATTAAAAAATTGAAAAAAAACCGTCCAAGTTTGAAAGACAATAGAATCAGAACTATTCAAGCCATTGCTCTGAAAAATATCATCTTCTGTGCGGATGAATGTCCCGCGTGACGCTGTCAAAAAATTATGTTGCTGAGATTACTGTACAAATTGGAAACTGTTTTCAAAGACCACCCGTTAAAATAAAATAAAAATCTGAAATTGTTGATTTTTTTCATTTTTCTCAATTCCACATGTCTATAGCTCTCTCATTTGAGCAGATAGCCAAACATTGTCAGCGAAGCGAAGATAGAGAATTCTCGCAGCTTTACAATTCAAAAAGAATTTTTGAAATCGGTTGGAAAATAAGGAAGTTATAGGGAATTATCAAAGGATTTAGCCGCAGCCACAGGCATTCGGCCTGTTTCGGCTTTCATCGGTATAATTATCATGATTATGTTGAACAACAAAGAAAACTAGAGCAGCTGAAGCTGCATCAACGGTTTGAGGCTTGATGTACTGACAAACGTACACTGGCAAAGTGATTAGAAGACATTGCCAATGACGAAAACATATGAAACTCAAAAAAAATTGATGCAATTCCAATGAAATTGAAAAAATAAAGTTTTGTATTTTCAGAATCGCTTGACTATCTAAGCATTTTTCATTATATAAACGTTCTACGAAATGTGTACCGTTAACCCCCTAGTCTGACATTGAAGTTAAGACGATTCTAAAGCACTCACAGCATGTCAGTTCGTATATAAAACCAGTGTCTGATACAGCCCACCATACCTGTCTGGCCTCCACCTCGAAGTTTGTCAGCTGTACACACTGTTCTAGGCGGCTTATATGCTCGTTCTCAAACTTCAAATGCATGTAGCTCGCGCATTTGAGCAGATAGCTAAAAACTACCAGCGAATTGGAGATAGAGAATTTTATTGGCTTTTTAATGCAAAAAAATATTTGAAATCGGTTGAATAATAAGGAAGTTATGACCATTTCAATTTTTTTTTTAAACTTCAAATGCCTACAACTCTCTCATTTGGGCAGATAGCCAAAAACTACCACCGAAACCGAGATAGAGAATTTTGTTGGCTTTTTAATGCAAAAAAAATATTTGAAATCGGTTAGATAATAAAAAAGTTATGACCATTTCAAATTTGAAAAATTGAAAAAAAACGTCCAAGTTTGAAAGACTGTTGATGCGAATCGGTATACAAAATTTGAAGTCGTTCCGACCAGCGGTTTGGGCTGTAGACTGAAGGGCTGAATAAAAAAAAAAAAAACAACGAAAACAAAAGGTTTGAGGAATCAAATTCCTCAAACCTAACAAAAGGTTTGAGGAATCAAATTCCTCAAACCTAATGATACAGCCCACCATACCTGTCTGGCCTCCACCTCGAAGTTTGTCAGCTGTACACACTGTTCTAGGCGGCTAAGTTTATATGCTCGTTCTCAAACTTCAAATGCATGTATCTCGCGCATTTGAGCAGATAGCTAAAAACTACCAGCGAATTGGAGATAGAGAATTTTATTGGCTTTTTAATGCAAAAAAAATATTTGAAATCGGTTGAATAATAAGGAAGTTATGACCATTTCAATTTTTTTTTAAAACTTCAAATGCCTACAACTCTCTCATTTGGGCAGATAGCCAAAAACTACCAGCGAAATGGAGATAGAGAATTTTGTTGGCTTTTTAATGCAAAAAAAATATTTGAAATCGGTTAGATAATAAAAAAGTTATGACCATTTCAAATTTGAAAAATGCATTCGCCTGTTTCGGCTTTCATCGGTATAATTATCATGATTATGTTGAACAACAAAGAAAATAAAAAATGAAAGAACCAAACTTCAAATGCCTACAACTCTCTCATTTGGGCAGATAGCCAAAAACTACCAGCGAAGCGGAGATAGAGAATTTTGTTGGCTTTTTAATGGAAAAAAAATATTTGAAATCGGTTAGATAATAACAAACTTATGAACACATTTAAAATTTGAAAAATTGAAAAAAAAATGTAGCTCGCGCATTTGAGCAGATAGCTAAAAACTACCAGTGAACCGGAGATAGAGAATTTTATTGGCTTTTTAATGCAAAAAAAATATTTGAAATCGGTTGAATAATAAGGAAGTTATGACCATTTCAATTTTTTTTTAAAACTTCAAATGCCTACAACTCTCTCATTTGGGCAGATAGCCAAACACTACCAGCGAAACGGAGATAGAGAATTTTGTTGGCTTTTTAATGCAAAAAAAATATTTGAAATCGGTTAGATAATAAAAATGTTATGACCATTTCAAATTTGAAAAATTGAAAAAAAACGTCCAAGTTTGAAAGACAATAGAATCAGAACTATTCAAGCCATTGCTCTGAAAAATATCATCTTCTGTGCGGATGAATGTCCCGCGTGACGCTGTCAAAAAATTATGTTGCTGAGATTACTGTACAAATTGGAAACTGTTTTCAAAGACCACCCGTTAAAATAAAATAAAAATCTGAAATTGTTGATTTTTTTCATTTTTCTCAATTTCACATGTCTATAGCTCTCTCATTTGAGCAGATAGCCAAACATTGTCAGCGAAGCGAGATAGAGAATTCTCGCAGCTTTACAATTCGAAAAGAATTTTTGAAATCGGTTGGAAAATAAGGAAGTATAGGGAATTATATGATATATGACGTCACTTCCGGTTTCGTAGAAAGTGACGTCATGAGAATTCTGAAAATTGCGTTATTCTCGTCTCACTGTTGATGCGAATCGGTATACAAAATTTGAAGTCGATCCGACCAGCGGTTGGGCTGTAGACTGAACGGCTGAATAAAAAAAAATAAAAAAAAAAAAAAAAAAAAAAAAAAAAAAAAAAAAAAAAAAAAAACCAACGAAAACAAAAGGTTTGAGGAATCAAATTCCTCAAACCTAAAAAATATATCAAATTGAAACATTCACTTATTTGAGCAGTAAAGCAAACAATGTTTGCTTTTTGCAGCTCAACTAAGTGAATTTTCAACTTTATGACAGTATTTTCACTACTCAATTTGAAAATCAATGCGTATGTTCACATTGTTGTGCGTATTTTGTACTCCCACTTTTGATATAATCAATGCGTATTCAGCTAAAATAATTGCGTAAAATACGCCAATACGCACCTTATTTGGAGCTCTGATCCATATATTCATTCTGTGTCCCACTCATGCGGCCCCTGTGCCCCTATATCAAGGTCAAATGAGTTTGCGTTGAAGTTTCTGTCAAAATTTGCGTTAAAGTTTTCACATGCCTACTATCTCTGTAACCGTAAGTCAGATTTGTTTGAAACTTTGTATGCTTATTGGGCATCAAACTAAAATAAATACACTCCGAGACCATCAAATGCCTCGGCGGGCTCGACATGCGGCCGCGGCCATCCTCGTTAATTAATTAATTTCGAGCGAGAGTAGCGAGCGAATACATTAGTTTATTACAAATTGAATATGTGAACTATAACTACATGTAACTTATTGGTTTCCCCGCCCTATCGCGGGCACCTGTCTATTAGAATGGAGCGCTGCCCTTAAACGTGTTTTCAAATTACGTGATTGGCGGTGCAACACTGAATCGATCGTACACATGTTGCAAGCCGCAGTCACCGGGAATTACGTAAACAAGGCGGGCATGTGGTTCTAAATATAACTTGTGTTATTGCAACATTTAATGATTAATTTAATAGATATTGGCCAAAGTGTCGCAATATGCGATTATTTGAGATTCCTTATGGTGAGTAGAACTAGATGCGAAACGTCTATTTTGATTTTTTTTTATTTGACCCCCGGGTCATGAATTATCTTAGTTCTGAGTATTGATTCACTAATACTATGGAGTATATCTCTCAGACGACAAACTAATGTGAATGATTAAATTCTAACAACAAAGTGCATTCAATTTGTAAGGTGTCTGACTGCAAGATTATATTGGAGTGTCTACAAGCATACAATGCAGACTGCGTAAATCTCGGATGACACTAATGTGTGGCTAATGCAGCAGGTTAAAACGTTCCATAGCCTTAGCAGTGCATTATCACTTTGTTTATGTCACTGATTGGACAGTAACAGCATAGTGTATTTGGCTTCAAACTAACCCTAACCTCATCAATCATATTTTAATTCCCGGCCCCACCAATGCTCCGCCACCACAATGACCAAGGTCAATGTCAAATAAGTTCTAGTTCAATAGCTTAATTCTGCTATAACATATTTTTACCGTAAGAGGGATTCATTTGAAACTTCTTTTACATGGTTGCCATCATCCATGTATTTCCTAATTATGAGATATTAAGTCCTAATTAGGAGATACTAAGTCCTAATTAGGACATACTAAGTCCTAATTAGGAGATAGTAACTCATAATTAGGACTTACTATCTCCTAATTAATATCTCCTAATTAGGAGTTAGTATCTCATAATTAGGAGATACAAAATGGTTTAGTAATGGCACCAGGACGTTTACATGCCGTTGGTGGCGTTCTTGTATTCATTTCACAGTACGTTGGCGCAACTACGAATACGTAATTAGGGTGATGCGGCCAATCAATCCATTCGCTGCAGGTGTTATTACACGTGTGTCATGTCACATTTATGGAATGGGGTACAACTCGGATAGCAAGGTTTTCATGTGATAATCCCCATTTCTCCAGTCACAGCCAACATATAACACAGTGAATACCAGACCAGACTGTATGTGCATACTGCTGGTGCGTACAGATGGCCGTCAATAAGACCAGCTCCCTCAGATCGCGGCCCGTTGGATTACAACCAGATTAACGGGATTAAATATAACGACGGATAATGAGAACGAGCGAATTCAAACCATGGATGTGACATATGAGACACGCCATGTGATTTTGTCCCTTTGGACATCTGCGTAATTTCATGCAATACGTTTACAGAATTTACAATAATTTCCGTAATTGGTGTCAACAGTAGACAAAATGTTCAGAGTACATGCGGAAAGTTTTTAACTTTCTTTATGAATAATATCTTACATTTTGTAAACATATTTAATGAAATTATGCAGATGTCCGAAGGTACAAACTCGCATGGCGTGTCTCATATAGACTTTATTCCTTTTGTTAGCTCGCCTTCAATCGGTCCGTCTTCAAAAAATTGAAAACTTAACATTGAGGGAAATGTATTATAATTTCTGTTTCCATTCACTAAACGTTTGGATATTTCACACATGCCTTTCTCTAACGATTCTCTATCAGGATGCGACAAATCCACGACCGTCATACCCCCGCTACCCCAAGGGCAATGTCACAATCTTAGTGCATTCATAAATTTAATGTTCAATGATGGAAATTTGTTGTATTTTCTGTTTCCATTCACACTTCTTGATAATTCACACATGCCTTTCTCTCGATATTACGCAACCCCGCATTTGACGTAGAATTCTTTTTTACTAATTCGTTGCCACGAAATAACAATTCGTTCCCACGAACAATTCGTTCCCTCAATTTAACAATTAGTTCCCACGAATTAACAATTCGTTGCCACGAATTAACAATTCGTTCCCTCAATTTAACAATTCGTTCCCACAAAATAACAATTGTTAATTCGAGGGAACGAATTGTTATTTCGTGAGAATCCGTGGAAACTAATTGTTTTATCGACGGAACGAATTGTTAAATTTAGGGAACGAATTGTTATTTCGTGGCAACGAATTAATAAAAGAAATCCATGTCCCCTGCGGGGCTCCGTACGATATTCGCTATCACGCTGTGATAAATCCACGACCCCCATACCCCCGCTAACCCCAAGGTCAAGGTCACACTCGTAGATGATATCTCCGTTTCTATTAGCATAATAAGTGAAATAATCACCAGGGGGCGTTTCACTAAACTTCGTACGACTAAAATGTTCGTAAGTGCAAATTTAGGATCGTATGGACATTTCAATTGATGGATTTACATGTATCGAACATATGCAGCCTATGCACAATACATGTAAATCCAATAATTATTTACATAAATTTTAGTCGTACGAAGTTTAGTGAAACGGCCCTCTGGGTCCCGTTTCACTAATCTTCGTACGACTAAAATGTTCGTAAGTGCAAATTTATGATCGTCTGGAAATCTCAATTTATGGATTTACAAGAAAACTTGTTAATATGATTTTGCACTTACGAACAATTTAAGGCCGGTACTGCGGTTGCTATCATACTCATTGATGGTCCATTGAGATGCACTCCAAATAACATTGTGCTTCTAAATGAATGCTGTGCACTAATGTTGGTATGGTACATGTATCTGATGTCTCTGACGCCACTCCAGTTCTTGCCTTTATGGGTTGAGTACTGTACTTGCCCTCGGATACACCCATCATGTATTGATCACAGGCAGGTTTCCACCCAGACTGAAGATGGACTAAGCCCACTTCTTACATTTTGATATACACATGTATGGCTTTGCCATTGCTACATCTGAAAAATATGAGGAAGATTGTAATGACAGAATAGATATATATTATTTTAGTTCATTCCCTCCTATGTGATTGAAACATTCTTTTTGCCTAAAACATTTACTAATTGATAAAGTATTAACAATGTTTAACAAAGCTTAGATGTTGTGCATCCAAATGATATTAGGCCTATATACTATGACAAATGAGTGTATGTATGGTCCCTGCTATAAATAAACTATTATAATATATTACGAGGACAAGGACAAACGCTCTACCAATCATCAGCTGTGGTGAATCATCTGTACACGTGTGTAAATTCTATCACTGACCTGGAACAATACATTTGCTAAATATGGTAGTGTGTACTACATTTTGCTATTATAGTGCACTTGTGAACCAATCAGCAGCAAGAATACACCCCACGTGTCGGCTCTGGGTCATTGAATGTCAAACCACACTAGTGACCTCGATTTGGTCGAAATAGACCTACTGCGTATTTATTTTGAGTGTGAAATTTCGCGCTTTCCAATTTTGCGCTTCCCAATTTCTTTCTTTGCACAGCTCACACTGTGGGTCATGCACTAACTATAAATCTTATTTGATAAATAAATGATACTTTATTATGCATCTCTAAACTGTAAGCTGTATTTGGTAGACACATGCTATTTATAGTAAATAGATATCTACATGCTGGTTCACTTGCCACTTTTTTCACCTATATGTATGTGACAAAGCTTTCTCGGGGCGGGTATGGTGTACCACGAGGTCATGGGGGCCGTGATTATTATACCATGAATTCTATTAAATGGAGCAGATGCTTGGAATGTGTTCATTTAAAAGAAAGAAAAAACATTCACGTGCATTCGTGGCCTGTGCTGATCCAGCGCTGACTAACATCTGTGCAGCCCGGACTGTATCACCACTGATCACGTGCACGACAGGTGTTTTGGGTCGGATTATTATTATTATAATAATAGTAATAACCCGTATTCACATATGCCAGGCTGAGTAAATTGATCATTGTTTGAACATTTCTCATTGATTATCAGGTTATTAATGTTAATTCATTTTAGTAGTCTGTGGACCCCATCTCGTCGTGGCGCATCGCCTGCCTACATGAGCTTTATAGACGTCACCATGCTTACTACTTATCATACATGCCTTGTTTGTTTCTTATTCCACCTGCGTGTGCACTGAAACTCTATTGCGAAAATAAACGATTTGTTCTGTTCTGTTCTGTTCAGGAAAGAAACCATGACGTGTCACTCAGGAAAGAAACATTAATTAAATGTTTAACATTATATTGTTTGCCTCTCATACCACATTAACCGACTTTGATAAAACATTGTTTAACCCTTTCACCCCTAAGTAACTGGACTGGATTTTGATATGTCAATTTTGCAACCAATCCAACCGTCAGAAAATGAAGTTAAGACGACATGTTCTTGAAGAACGGTCCATCTCTCGGTGTTTTATGGGTTATTTCGGTATCTCTGGTGGTTTGGGTGCATTGTTACAACATACAATGTACGTCACCTCCCGCGAGTTACACGTATACGTATGCATTTACAAGGTGAGATACAGAGACGATACCCGCGTACGTTTTGTTAACCGATAACAATAAAACCGGTTCCAAATTGTTTGTTTAAATTAAAGAAATGGACCTGAACCGCCAATGCAACTCAAACATTTATATATCGTCTGAAAAAAAGCTACACATCCTATTTACATCGCGATGCTCATTGTTTGACATATAATAATAGCGTGACGGGTGGCTGTCGCGGGAAATGGCTGTCCAATCAAATGGCGCGCCACGCTTGTATCTCCGGTTTCATGGCTCGTTTGAACTATGTTTTCTTGTGAGCAGTCATTGGGTTTACATTTATTGAGTGTAGGCTGCATATGCAGCCTGCTCAATACATGTAAATCCATCTATTGAAATTTCCAGGCGATCCTTAATTTGCTCTTAAGAACATTTTAGTCATACGAAGATTAGTGAAACGGGCCCCTGATGTTCCACAACAGAACAGCGAACATTGCATACACAGACCAGACACAGGTGGAAGACTCGGACCTGTGACATAAAATAATCCCATTACCCCACCCACACTTGTTGCCGTAATGTGGGTGGGGTAATGGTCTTTTATTCAATGTACATTCGTTTATCAGGTAACCTGCCCTGTATTGACTGAATACGTACTGACTGATAACATATTGCTGTAACAGGCATTAACCTGATACAAACATTCGTGTTACAACGAAGTGAAAACTGACGTTCCATTTGTCGGATGGCGCCACGTGACGTTACCTAATGACGTCAAGTGTAATGACGCAACTTAAACAAGTGCGTTTTGTCCATGGATAACGACGTCATCTGCGGTCGTTTTCCAGCATAAAACGTTACCTGATAAATAGAATAACAGGCTCGGCTCGGAAACGGTAGGAATTCCTCGGCAAGCCTCACAATTCCCACGTGTTTCCTAGCCTTGCCTGATAAACTTGATATGAAAAGACACCAACCTGGTATTCTCTATTTATGTCTTCCACCTCGGTGACTTTTGTACGAATGCGGCGATACCGGCAACAAGGACATATTTTTCTCCATTTGTATACGACCGTTTTTTAAAAAAAAAAAAAACGGTACGTATTATGTTTAACGCGGGGCGGGCGGCGGACAGAAAAACTGCATAGTTTGTGTACACAACTCCTCTGAACCCGTTCATTCAATAGATCTGAAACTATACACATGTTTTCTACACATATTGAAGATATGCGCATTGGTTTTATGCCGAACAAATATTTGTAACAAATCACCTTTTTAACTTAGCCATTTTGTCTACATTTGTGTATAACATAGTATAAACTTCTATATAGGGTACAGAGTTTGTGTACACAACTCCTCTGAAACTGTCAATCGATATGAAACTATACACACGTGTTCTTGACTCATTGAAGTTGTGCATCTTGATGTCTTTATGCTTCTGATGTAAGACTCGTGGAATTTACAATGTGATATTTCCTATGCGTTAGTACTAGACTGGTTTAAGCATTAGTATTACATATTAAGCCTTAGCTGGAGAAGTTAGCTTTATTGTTCATATATTGTTTTACGAAGGTATATAATGCATGGGAACGCACCAGTTAATGTAAAACTAAAATATGGATGTAGAGTTTTCATTTGACGTGTTTAATATTAATATTATGATTGTGCAAGTATTGATGAGCCGCGCATATACAAGAGAAAATACATGTACAAATATAAGAAGATTGATTTAACATTGGATAGTGTAAACAAGTAACAGTAGGTTCCATAGCTATTTGCCGACATCGTGTTTTATAAAATGTGTTACTTCTGCGTGTTTCATCAGTTACTGTACAACTATTATTATGCCCCCGCCTCCAAATGGTGAGGGGCGTTATAGTGTTACCGGCGTCCGTATGTCCCGTCCGTACGTCCCATCCCGTCTCGCTCAGGTAAATTCTCATACTTTTGTGGTTGTTTCACGTAATCGTTTCATATTTCACACATGCATTCCTCCCATGGTCCTCTATAATGCTGTGAAAAAACAATCCACCATCCACGGCCTTTTGTGTTTTCAAATGTGCCCTCGCTTTCTTTGGCTGCCAGCGGGGGCATTCGTGTGCCGACAGGCCAGATTTCTAGTTTATTTGATAACGATTACAAATAAGTGCGATAGCGTGTCCGACCAAAGTTAGAAACCTGTTCATATATATATAGATGAAAGCCGAAACACGCCGAATGCCTGTATCTCGTCCCTGAACTCGCGCATTCTGCTGTTGTAAACAAAATACATCATCCTGTAACTGTAACACATAATGCGAAACATCAACTATATACATTTATATATGTTCTATTCTTAAGGGTAGTACATGTATCTCACTGGGCTGCGACAGCTCGCGATTAGTTGGAGATACAAAATTACGAGAAAATACGCGAATTAACAACAATTTTCACAAAGTGTCTTAATTATGTCGCAATTTGTTCTCACTTTCTGACTCACGAAACTAAATTGAGACGGGTTCGAGACACCCGCGGCGACTCTGTGACTATTCGACTCACACGAGGAAATTGAGAACCCCTGCGAACGTTTCGAGACATTTTGGAAACGTGGCTGTGACTGGATAAATGGGGCGTATGGGTTTTGTGGCCAGTGTAGCTCCTGATCAAATAGCAAACGCATGTGGCCTGAAAACGAACTATATTGCTTGGTAGAAGCATGACGGGCGTTTCATAAATAGAATGGCGAACAGTGCAGATCCTGTTCAGACTGTGCGGATGCACAGGCTGATCTGGATCTACACTGGTCGCAAACTCATAAGCCCCATTTCTCCAGTGACAGCCATATAAGCATACAAGTACTACGTGTGTCAACACAATAGCCAGTCTACGTACGTGTAGATACATACGTGTATACAATAGTGTGGCACGATTGCAAACTTACGGAGCCCCGCAGGGGACTTAGAATTCTTTTTTTTTATTAATTCGTTCCCACGAAATAACAATTCGTTCCCTCAATGTAACAATTCGTTCCCACGAATTAACATCTAATTCCTACGAATTGACAATTCGTTCCCTCAATTTAACAATTCGTTCCCATGAAATAACAATTCGTTCCGACGGGAACGAATTGTTAATTCATGGGAACGAATTGTTGTATCGTGGGAACGAATTGTTAATTAGAGGGAACGAATTGTCATTTCGTGGGAACGGTGAACGAATTGTTAATTCGAGGGAACGAATTGTTAATTCGAGGGAACGAATTGTTAATTCGAGAGAACGTATTGTTAAATTGAGGGAGCGAATTGTTATTTCGTGGGAAAGAATTAATAAAAATAAATCCATGTCACCGTACTACGTATCCGCAACTACAGGGCAGTTATTGTTTTAAATAAGTACATAAAGTAGAGCACGGGATGTCGATGTGGAAACGACTATCCACGAGCGGACCAACCGTCCAATCAGAGACGAGCGATAGCACAGTCGCCAACCATCCGCCGTCAGCCGCCAATCATCCGGCCGCCAACCATGCCGCCAGCCATCCGCCGGCAGCCGCCAACCAGCCGGCCACCATCAACCGGGTATCCCCGGTAACACCCAGCCCTTCTCCGAAGGTCAAACTATCGCTATGGAAACGTATGTCGTCTGTTGGACAACACCACTCGGACACAAACTAGAACATTTCCGCCGTCAGCAACGCAAACATAGGACACGTCGGCAACACATTTGCCATGAAACGCATCATTTCGTTCGTTCGTTGAACAGCAATATGTTCGCTAAACGCTTTTCTAAGCGTCTATCGTCAAAGTTCATGAAGAAAGAGTTTGGAACTCTGGGAAGTTCGTTCACCGCGCATCACGAAAAGGAGCCGACCTATCGCATGGAGCCTAAGAAGAAATTCAACTATGCTGCCGTGGAGCGAATCACGAAATCCGTTCTGGAGGAGAATTTGGCGGGACTGACGTACAACCCGAAACTGTGTTCGTCTGTCGTCAGGGAACTGACGGATGAGATTCGGGACAAGGTGAGTATTGACTGGTGGTATCTTCGGCGCTTGAATTGCTGGGATTTGTCTGTTTGACGTCACGTTCCTTAGTTTAACTTAACGGACTGTTAAATACTTGCCCAACACCACTGTTGGCTTAAGGTTACTGTGCCCACATGTGGAAGACTCGGACCTAGGACCCAATAAATGGCTCATTTGAAAACGTTACCCCACCTACCCATTTCTGTACATTATTAGGCTATATTAACTGTGTGTGCCCTTCGTGTGGCCCCATATAATGTATATGGAAATCTAATAAAAAACCTACTCGTAAAACGACAAATACTTGCACCAATAAATTATATATTATGCGTCCAATAAGTCTTTATGCAGATGCTGCCAGCAGGGAAATCACACCATGTGCGATAGTTAACAAATAAGAAGCATATGTTTGTGTTTTACATGTATAATTTAGCTTCTACACACCTGGTGACCGTTTCACTAAATTTCGCACAACTAAAATGTACGTAAGTGCAAATTTAGGATCGTCTGGAAATTTCAATTGATGGATTTACATTTATTGACCATATGCAATACATGTAAATCCAACCATTGTTTAATTTTGCACTTGCGAACATTTTAGTGAAACGCCCCCCTGTATCATGTGTATAGAGATGTAAATGTCCATGTCTTACAGCAAACTTCATATATTATTTGCATATTACAGATATGTGTGCATTTTTATTGGTAGCGGTATTTGCATATTACAGGTATGTGTGCATTCGCGAGTGGGGTACCAATTTTGTTTCTAGTAGCTCCCCGAAACTTCGAGATGTCATGACATCTAGCCGAACTCGGAAAATGTTCACCTACAAACACTACAATAACTGATAGTTTGCGTAACGGGCGTGAATAATATAACAATCACAGTTGGGAGTGTGTATTCGTGGTGCAGTTCGCCTGCTACGTCGTTTGCGAAATACTGGACCGCTGTACCCAATTGTGCTTTCTGTACGTTTTTCTCAGCACAAATTCCACTGGTGATGCACTCCGCGACGGCGTAAAATGTTTCACGTCGAAAAATACACCGATTCCGGACGAGATGCCACTCAGTGCACTCACCTAGAGATATCGCATAAACGCAATTTTCGTCTCGTAACCGGCGCAAATTAATTTCGCCGGTTACTAGACGAAAATGCGTTTGTTCAGTATCTTCTGCACATAGCTGAATGGGAAATCGTCAGGAATCCGGTAACGGACGTGATTATTATATTATCCCGTCAACACAGTGCGTATGTGCCGTGAAACACGGTGCCGTAAAACATTTTTGATATCCTGTCAATACGACCTAACCACTGCGTATGAGTATATATATGCGGTTGTCATACTAGTCGATTCTCCGATTTTGAGGATGCGTCTGGGGTTATTTTTTGCATTTTAAAGATATTTGTTGTGTTGACGGGATAAATAGAATAGTAGGTAGAGCCTCGCACATCCTGTTTCCTAAGCCTTGCCAGATAGTGCCGTGAATGTGAAAAATATCTGGCGCGGAACGGAAACGCCCATCCCGTTTCCTAAGCCTTGCCAGATATGTTTCCCCATTCACGACACTAACCTACTATTCTCTATATGGTGGAGTATTTACTAGTATGCAATAGTGGAGCCCGCCAGCTACATGTATGCCGTTCACGAAATAAGGGACCCCTGTACCCAAACGGACGTTCCGAATTCTCACCACAATAGCGTCGTACATTTCTCTCTATTCAGGGTATGGGATCACGTGGTATATTGTTTACACTGCATTAATGGCGGCGCCAATGAGGTCTCAGGTAAATCATATGTTTCATCAATACGGCTGTGGTTTCCTCCGTTTAATGATGACCATGTTCCAGCCGTTAACACTACGAGTCTGCCAATACCAATTTTTGCAACAAGAAAGACAACTTCGCATCGTACACGTACACGGCCCCCGACTTCATCAGCACCGGCTCCGTATATGGCCTGTACAGGGACTGAACTCGTCGGGAGTTTATGCACCCAGGGGCCGTTTCACTAAACTTCGTACCACTAAAATGTTCGTAAGTGCAAATTTAGGATCGTCTAGAAATTTCAATTGATGGATTTAAATTTATTGAGCATAGGCTGCATATGCAGCCAATGCTCAATAAATGTAAATCCACTAATTGTTTACAAGAAAACATTGTTAATGTGGAATTTACAGACTATGATAATTTTGCACTTACGAACATTTTAGTCGTACGAAGTTTAATGAAATGGCCCCTAAGAGACTGAACCCGCCGATACTTATGGACTGTACAGAGAAAAAACACGCCGATACTTATGGACTGTACTCAGGACTGAATCCGTCCTTGAAGAACTGTTCATACTTCGGCGTTTCATGGGTTATTTCGGTATATTTGGTGGTTTGTGTGCATTGTTACGAATATATAATTTGCATCACCTCCCGCGAGTTAGTGCACGTATTGGTAATTTACAAAGGTGTGAAACAGAGCTTCTACCTGCGTACGTTTTTAACCAATAAAACCATTATTTGGGAACCGATAACAATACAACCTGTCTCACATTGTTTGTTTAGATTAATGTACTGGACATGAACCGCCAATGTAAGTCAACATTTATATTTCGTCTGAAAAACGTCAAATATTCTCGGATAGATGGTCGAGCTCTCAAACAGCGGAACATTTGGTTACATATCCTTACATAGACGTGTACAACGTTTACATCGCGTCTTATTGACTGACATCCAATAACGAGGGATGTCCTTGTGCATTTTGATGGCGCGCAACGTGTGTAATCTCCGCTTGCATGGCTCGCTGGGAAAATCTCGCAATTGCATGGATTTTAATGTCTTAGATGTAGGAACAGATAACTGCAGTTCACGTAATTTCCCCATGTTAAATCACAGAGTGAAGATGTCTATGGGGATTTAACATGGGGAAATTTCATATGCTATCGGCATCAGTAGATTTATATGTCCCTGCATCGATAGAACCCGAATTTGGAGTTTGTTGGTTGAAAATTGATGATATAATTGGTCTGAAAGCAACGCATGTTGTAAATTCTATTTATCCAAATATTGAAAAAAGCTTTCATTCCTTGGGTATTTTGTCAGTATAAAATGGGTCAGAAATTTCGGAACGGTGAATTTGTAGACAATTTACCATTTCTGTCGTGTGTAATTATTGAGCATTAGCAGTTCCACAAAACTATGTAAATAAACCAAACCCAACGAAAGCCACCCAAATCTACCCAAAATTTACCAAAATACCCATAAGACACGAACATACTGACCATCTGTTCAAACACCTGTAACAGAACCCGCCGGCAGTTTATGACACGGCGCTGTTTATAAGTCAGTCTTATAATTGAGACACGCCATGTGAGTTCGTACTTAACAAAGATGTGCGATATCTAAATCAAATTATTTTTTAAAAATAAGATATTATCCGTAAATGACGTCGAAAATTAAAGGTACCAGTAGACACAAACTGTTCTGTATATCAGATACAACATCTTATACATTTAATGGCAAAATAGACATTCATTCACGTATTGATTGCCATTATTATACATTTCATATCAGACGTAAATTTCCACACTGATATCAGGGGCAATAACCGTGTTTCCTGAAAATGTTAACGGACATTACTATTTATTCTCTGTATTTATGTTTTGATGTGCAATGATCATACTTATTATTTTTTCAGGTGACGGATTTAATTATTATAAATAATTAAAAAATACCATGCATCATTTGCATATCTGTTAAAATAGCCTGATACCACCGCGCGTCACTATCAGTAAAGTAAACATTACTATATGATTATATCTGTATAGCGGGCACTCGTAATTTTTAGAACTGGTGGAATAGTGACACGATTATACACGTATTTAATTCCTGTAAAGAACATGTTGGGCCTACTGAGTGGGCATTTACCTTTAACGAAATGTTCAGAGAAAATGCGGATTAGAATTCCGCATTTGCTATGTAAATTTCGTCAACGTCCAATGTCATTTACCGAAAATATCACAGTTTCCGTAAACATTTTTCTTGAAAATCGCACAACGTCACATACACGGCTTTTCTCATATGTTATCGAATTTGGACAATCACGAGTAACTTCCCTTGGAACTATTCCGGGACATCGTTACAGGAGCGTCAGAAGCATCATAAGATTGGTCCGGTGAATCTAGTGGGTGCCCCCGCTACCCACCCAAAGTGTATGTTGTTACCACTCAGTTGAACCGTCTCGCCGAGACGGTTCAACTGAGTGGTAACAACATACACTTCTGATGAGAAATTAGAAAAAATGCTGAAAACTTATGTACTTTCCGTTTGTTTATATATGAATTCCAAATATGTCAAAAGTATTGGTCCGGCAGTCGCCGGACCTACCGGAGCTGTTCCGACGCCCCTGCGTCATCGTTAGAGTTGGTGGAATTTGTGACAGGCACTTTGTGGTATGAACGACTAAACGCTCTTTAAATCATACCCAATTTCAATATGATATTAAATATCTAGAAGGTAGGACACTCGCCATCTTACAGCCAACGGAAGTGGATTACATATCGTGGGCCCGGCTCGCTAATTCAGCAATTGTAATTGTAATTGTGGGCCCGGCTTCGTGTGCGTTACAATTACTGAATTAGAGAGCCGGGCCCAGGGTACACTAGTACCACTTCCGTTGGTTGATAAGATGGTAAGTGTCCTACCTTCTAGATATTTAATATTGTAAAATTGGGTATGATTTAAAGAGCGTTTTGTCGTTCATACCACAAATTGCCTGTAGAATTTGTCGGTTTGACGTTACACTGTTTATGTTAAACATTGGAGCCCCGTTTCACTAACATTCGTACGACTGAGAAGTTCGTAAGTGCAACATTTTAATTTACAATAAAGTACACACATACAGTCAATGGTGGAAAATCGTTTGAGGATGTGTTCACATTTAGGATGTGTACACGTATGTGGAAAATGGTAGCAATTATGACTCACGTTAATGTGAAAACCCAATTAATAAAAAGCTTCGTAAGAACATTTTTATTGTGCGAAGTTTAGTGAAACGGGCCCCGGTGGTTTAAACTAAGTCACGTGTCGTCAAACCGAAATTTCCGCAAATTCTAACTTGAATAGTGTGTCGGGAGCAGCTTAAGGGAAGTTAGTCCTACTGCTTTTGTGAGGGGCCAAGTGATTCTGGTGTGGCGAGGACCTGGCATCAGATCAGGATTATTCTGATTTCAGGGCTGAATATATAGTTTTATTATTGTAAATATTCAGTTCTGATTTTGGGATCCCCCTCCCCCATTTGTACATGTACTTCAAGATGTACATGTACTTGTACAGGTAATATATGGGATTTAGTGCTAAACCCATTGACCCGGCCTTACATGACCTTAGCTGTTGATAGGCCGTTAAACCCCAACAAACAAACAAACACCCTGGGGACCTTACTGGTGTCCGGTTTAGAGACTTTTCACTGTATTATGTGTTGTATTTAATTAATATATACTAAGCCACAGTTGGTACTGAAATGTGACCGTCTTATCAGAGTAAAACATTCACTTAAACCTGATGACAAATTCCGAGCCAATGTTAACACCGTTGTAGTTTATGAGTATCAGCGACGGCAAAAATATTCACGTTTCTTGTTGCCTTGTAAAATAATGAATGGTTATTATGAATGAATGTAGCTTTTTACACTTTTAATTACATGCATTGGTGTACTGAATGTGGCGTGTAAACTGTCAATAGCAGGAGGCCCGAGAACACGGAATTCGTCATATGAGACACGCCATGTGATTTTGTATCTAAGAAAATGTGCGAAAACATGTGTAGAAAACAAAAACATATTAATCATTATATGTAGTGTTTAAATGTATGTACATGTAGTTAAATACAATGTACGACTAGTGCTAGACTACATACATGATATATGAGACGCGCCATGTGATTTTGTACCTTTTCTAAGAAGTGCCAATATTTATGAAATTATATTCCGCATTAGCTATGAAATTTCCGTTAACTTTCGACGTCATTTACGGAAACTATTGTAAATTTGGTAAATAATTGCAATGAGATAGCGCACATGTTCCAATGTTGAAGTAACGGACCAAAGTATATAAATACATTAAATATGCCTATAAGCATAAATAAATTAAAACAATAAGCTAAGCTTTTTTTTCCATTTATTGATGCTTTTAGGCAATATTTAATGTATTTATAGACCATATTTTTTACCTTATTTATTTTTCATTTATTGATGCTTTTATGCATATTTAATGTAATTATAAACCTCGGTCCGTTACTTCAACCTGTGACTATCGTGCGATTTTATTTCATCACATTCAATGAGGTTATGTTTTATTATCACATCTTTGACACATTTTCGGGTGTTGTTTCTGTATTAGCACAGCTCGTGTGCAAGGTATGTGCATGAGGATGTGATAAATAAGTTACATCACGTTTTTCCGAATGTACGAGCGATAATCCGCTCGCTAAAGCTCGCGGATTATCTCCTCGTACGAACCGTGGTCTAACTTATACTACTACTCTATACCGTCCTGGATAATTTGGTAATACCTCTCAGCTGTTACTATGCTACCTGTAAGAAACACACTTCGTGAAACATAATGGTTTTAGTTGTACAATGATAATGCTCTACCGTGCATACAACTAAATGAATGTGGTTTATAACGTGCCAGCGACAGATAAGGCCGTGTAGGGACTGCACCACAGTTTAAAGTCTTATCCGACAGACCCGTGGGATGGAAATACTTTGAAAGTGTTTTTCGGAAGCTTCAGCATGGGAGGCATGTATTCCATATTCCATCACAGTCACAGCCCATCCCTGTGCATATAACCAAATTTCCATACTATTGTCTGTTCCACGTTTTTCTGCCGACGAACTGTTGGCCATTAGATACATTAAATCTTAAAAATATTTAAATGTAAGTACTTTTTCATCAATAACAAAAAAGTCACCCTCTCTATACGGCTGTATATACGCCTACATCGCTACACATGTCGAAAATGCAATGTACATGTATACTGTTTTTGAAGCGTATCGGATACATCAATGACTAAATGACTAAATGGCGACCAGTGGAGACCCAGATCAGGCTGCGCGAATGCGCAGCCTGATCTGGGTCTACACTGGTCGCAAAAGTCATAAGCCCAATGTTTTCCAGTCACAGCCCCAATTACGTTCACTGGCAGCAGAACTGAAATATGTGAACTAGTTTAAAGGTACATGCCCACTCAGTAGGCACAAACTGTTCTTTATATCAGACATTATCTGTGATATTTTCTGGGCAAATAAATACATTCACCATTACCCCACGTATTGACTGGCATTATTTCCACACTGATATCAGGGGCGATAACCGTGTTTCCTTAAAATGTTGACGGACAGTACTATTTATTCTCTGTATTTATGTTTTGATGTGCAATGATCATACTTTATAATCTGTCCAAAAAAAAAAAATTCGGATGACACATTTAATTAGTATAAATAATTTATAAATATCATACCTCATTTGCCTGAATCCACTGGGAGTCAGTAAAATAAATATTACTAAATGATTATATCTGTATAGCGAGCACTGGTAATTTTTGTCTCGCCCGCGAAAGCGGAAAGCGAGACATAGGCGTCGGCGGAATCGGCGGCGGCGTCATCATTCAATGTTAAGTTTTCGTGTTACGGTCATTACTTCAACACCTTATCAGCTACAGTCATCAAACTTTATACATACCTTTACTATGATATGTAGATGAATATATGACTAGTATCGGGGCCCAAGGGTCAAGGTCAATGCCCCAGGGTCAAGGTCAAGGCCGAACAAGGCGAGACATTTGATTCCGCGGAATACTTGTTAGAATTGGTGGAATAGTGACACAATTATACACGTATTTAATTCCTATAAAGAACAGTTTGTGCCCTCTCAGTGAGCATGTACCATTAACGTCCCAACAAAAGCTAACCTTCATATATAGATAGTTTCGCTGTGGTTTCAAGTCTCATCCGAAAAAAATACATTCGGATGAAAATAGTATGAAAGTAATAGATAATGTCCAAAACGGCGATCGAACCCACTGCCGTCGGTATTGAAGTATAATGCCCTACCCCTAGACTATCAAACCACACCCACCCGCACATAACTGAAGTCTTGTAGACTGAATGGCGAACAACGCGGCACTGCGCTGGTCTGGACCTACATTGATCACAAACGTCGTATTGTGTCAATTGTGTCAATTGTGCCCATGTTTTAAATTCTCACAGGAAACCGAGCAGAGAGTGTTCATTGTGCGCTCGTCGTTATGCAAGATGGGATATAGCGTTAGTCCATGTGCGTACGTTAGTAACACCTTTCATGTTTCAATAACTTATTAACCGTTTCACCGATGTTGATAATATTCGGCCACACTGTGTGTCTAGGGATGGTGATTTGTTTTCCATACGACCCACGTCCGTTCGTGAAGGTCAATGTCATTGAGGACTTCTCTTCTGTTCACCTTGTTTGTAAGGCAAAACTGTTAACGATATGTTTTTATTATTAGTAGTATCAAGGCTGCCAGCGAGGGGATTAGTGATAACGATGCACTTGTATCGTGTGAAGTTTCCAGTCACCGAAAATCACAACCACAGTGAAACCTCGCTAAACCGGACACCCTGGGGAGGTCCCCAGGGTGTCCGGTTTTGCGAGGTTTAACTGTAAATCAGGCATTTGATTATTACAAGCCATAGATGTGTGCTATGCGATCATGACCAGGCATTATCACCTGAGATAAATAACCAAGAAGCCCATCACAAATAAGATCACATATGTTTCTTGTTGTCCGGTTTAGCGAGGTTCCACTGTATATAATTGTACATATTTATTGCAAAAACAGTATCATATATTGCACCCGTGTGGGCTGTTAAAATATCTTCTATAAAACACACAATTCATGTAATATCACGTGCCGCCTTTCACATATTAGATAACACCACATATTGCACGTCACGTGACATGGTAAGCGACATCTGTATAGATAGTAATACATACCTCGTATTAATGTAATGACAAAGCTCATGGGAAAACAGACACGTTTGCATGTTACACCTTTCTTCAATATTATGTTGTTTTGCTCGTTCCTTAAACGCATAGAACAAACTATTCTGCATACATCTTGTTTATCTGTTTATGAATGCTGCGAATACCGTGTTACCAGATCAAAATACATATCCTCGCAGTCTAATTAAGGTCTGCATTGTTGGCTGATCAATCTGTTAATAATCTGTACTGTCATAAGAGAACACGTCAGGTAGTGATTCGCCGAATACCAGGAGCTACACTGGTTAAACCGTTCAATTTGATCCATTACACATTTGCTTATTGGCCCAGAGACTAGTGTAGACCAAGATCAGACTGCGCAACGGCGCAGTCTGATCTTGGTCTACGCCTGTCGCAACAAACAACATCTCGCGAAAACATAATGCATCAGTCAATGTAAATCCCCGCCCCCCCCCCCCCCGGGGCTTTACCGGGGCATACCCCGGGGCTTTTACCTTTCATGATGCCCCGCACTGCGGGGACTTTACCGGGGCTTTAACTGTTGCTAAGTAATTGAGCGGGGACATACCCCGGGGCTTTACCGGGGTTTTATCAGACTGTTATCAAGATATGTACATGTATGTTTACCTGAATACTGTTGTGTGGGAGGGGTGACATGGGTTTAAACTGTTTAATACGATCTACTTTCACTGTGGACTGTTTAATACTGGCAAATTTTGTTTAATATAAACAAAATTGTTTTCAAATAATTCCTCTGTTTATATTGCACTGCCGTTATCCGTTATCCCAGCCCCCCCCCCCCCCCCCCCAACACGTGGAAAATTCTGAGACATATTCCCCCCCCCCCCCCACACACACACTGAAGGAAAACCCGAGACCCCCCCCCCCCCCCCTGGAAAGTGATTCATTACCCGACCAACCCTGGAAAATCACGAGACCCCCCCCCCACCTGGAAAGTGATTCTTTACCCAACAAACCCTGGAAAATCCCGAGACCCCCCCCCCTGGAAAATCCCGAGACCCCCCCCCCCACCCCCCCCCCCCCCCCACTGGAAAAATCCTATTTCTCACACACACACCCTCCCCATGTAAGTAAAAGTATAAAGTGCTGCATTTTATACTATTAATAGGGGGGGGGGGTGTACTTTTTATGAACCCTGTCTCGAAGAGCCGGTGTCATATAGTGTTTGCACCGTCCGTGTGTCCGTGCGTTAATACGGTTAAGAAGTTTGTATCATGCAAGGGTCCACTTTTGCGCTATTTAATACTATTCACACATATCCGACCTTCCTTCTACCGAGTCCGTGGGTGGTGCCAAAGGTTAGCGGCTATTTATTTGGTTACTACTATTAACAGGAACGTACCTATTTCAAAGCAACAAACACATATTTACCCTGTACTTAGTCGACCCTACTTGTCCTAACTGTCATTTGGAGGCGGAGCTAGGATGCGTCACACATGCTACTAAGATGCCCAGCACTACACGAAGTTCGGAAACAGACCTACCGGCGTTTCGTCAAGAAATCCAAAAAGTGCTAGGAGACTCGAACTTTTACAAACTAAACATATCGGTCATTACCCAGCTGATCATCGACTGTAACGGTTTCAAAAACAACTATATCACTAAGTCAACCACCCTAGAAATAGAACGAGTAGCAGGCCAAATGTGCTACCAATTACATCTACAACGAATAAAGCTGCTTGGGTTGTAATAATGGCTTCCCATACTAATAAAGGTTCCCAGATATCTACTATTTATAAGTGACATTTTGCTCTACAACACATCATTTTCGTGCAAGAATATTTCACATTTAAAATCACCAGATGGCCCCGCAGTGCGGGGCATTTTACCGGGGCTTTTACCGACCATGTTGCCCCGCAGTGCGGGGCCTTCACCGGGGCTTTAACAGCAACGAAAATATAAGCCCCGCTATTCCCCCTCCCCGGGGGGGGGGGGGGGGGGGGGGGGGGGGGGGGCGGGGACTTACATTGACTGATGCATAATATCCGTATCAGGCCGTTGTATGAGTGTGATATCTGGTCTGGAGCTATACTGAGCAAAACGTCTTTATGTCCATATTTATTAAGTCGCTCCACATATAGACTCGTATCAACAAACGAATGCGACATTTTCACCTGAGATCGCAATACACAGTACTCCGCATACGCTATCAAAAACACCAAGTTGTCGATTTTCACGACCGTTCCCTCATTTATTGTTGCTTTTGAATGTGCTCTTTTTCAACTATTCTATACCATTGTACGAACATGTATTGGGGTGGTCACATGCCTGAACTACAGCGGAACCTCTCGAAACCGGACACCCTGGGGACCCCAGAGAGGTTCCAATGTACAGTGAAACCTCTCTAAACCGAACACCAATAAATCATCTGTGATCTTATGTTTCTTGGTAATTTATCTCAAGAAATAATGTATGTTCATGATCGCAAAGCACACAGCTATGGCTCAGAATGATAGAATACCTGATTTACAGTGAAACCTATCTAAACCGGACACCCTGTGCACCTCCCACATGGGCACCTGCCAGGATGTCGGGTTTAGAGAGGTTTCACTGTATTTACTAATGCTGTGCTGATCACCGAGTAACTTATGTTCTGTAGCAGTCTAGTATGCATGTTTATTACATTAGTACACTATCACTGTTAACGCACTGAGTTAGTAAACTGCGAAAAGCCAAGTTTATGCAATAATACTGTTGCTGTACTCCGCAACGGCGTAAAATGTTTCAAGTCGAAATTGGCGTCGGATTCCTGACGAATTATCATTCTGCACTTGCAGAAGATCGTACATATAGAGAATAGTAGGTTAGTGCCGTGAATGGGAAACAATATCTGGCAAGGCTAAGGAAACGGGATGTGCGAGGCTTTGCCGAGCACATCTCGTTTCCGTGCCGCGCCAGATATTTTTCCTATTCACGGCACTAACCTACTATTCTATTTATCCCGTGAACACCTACAAATGGCTTTAAAATGCGAATAAAAAATACCCCAGCCACCGCACATATTCATACACAGTGATTAGGTCGTATTGACAGGATATCAAAAATGTTTCACGGCACGTGTTTCACGACACATACGCACCGTGTTGATGGGATAAAAACACATGTTTGTCTAGTACCGGCGCCGCTTACTAGAAGAAAAACGCGTCTAAGTGAGAGCTCTTCAAGCGGAGCTAAGTAGGATCTTGTTAGGAAACCGGTGCATATTTCGACGTGAAACATTTTACGCAGGCGCGGACTGCAGCACCAGTCAATAAATGGGGTTCTGTTGTACACAGCTGGAGCTTTTGCAGTAACTGTTATGTACAGTGGAAACTCTCTAAACCGAACACCAATATATTATCTGTGATCGTATGTTTCATGAGTTTCTTGATCATTTATCTCAGGTAATAATGTCTGTTCATGATCACAAAGCACACAGCTATGGCTCAGAATGATGAAATAACCGATTTACAGTGGAACCTCTATAAACCGAACACCAATATATCATCTGTGATATTATGTTTCATGAGTTTCTTGGTCATTTATCTCAGGAGCTATTGTCTGTTCATGATCGCAAAGCAAACAACTATGGCACGGAATGATAACATACCCGATTTACAGTGAAACCTCACGAAACCGGACACCCTGGGGACCTCCCAGGGTATCCGGTTTAGAGAGGTTTCACTGTACATGCCAATGTATTCCCCTCCCGGGGCGGGAGTGGGGGAAAGTCATGGTCATTTGACCAATTGCACGAACAACCGTCCAATTCATGTATTTCGGTCTTAAATGGGGCTGTGATTGGAGAATTGGGCATTGCGACATGTGTGATCAGTGTAGCTCCTGATCAGATAGCACACTCCTGTAGCACGATATTCATCAATATTGTTTGTTAGGAGCATGGCGGATGTTTTACTGATGGGATGGAGAACAGTGCAGATCCTAATCAGACTGTGCGGATGCATAGGCTGATCTTGATCTACACTGATCGCGAAACCCATATACCCTCATTTCTCCAGTCACAGTCACGAATACAAATGTAGGCGTCTAATTCCCACTAATTGCTGGGCGGGATATTTCCCATATATATGATAGTAGGAGGTCATTCCTGATAAATGTATCACTTCCTGTAGGGCCGGGCCCCAGCGGCCGGTTTCACTAAACTTCGTACGATTAAAATGTTCGTAAGTGCAAAATTATGATAGTCTGGAAATTTCACATTAACAATGTTTTCTTGTTAACAATTATTGTATTTACATTTATTGAGCATATGCAGCCTATGCTCAATAAATGTAAATCCATCAGTTGAAATCTACAGACTATCCTAAATTGGCACGTACGAACAGTTTAGTCGTACGAAGTTTAGTGAAACGGCCTCGAGGAATGCATTTTGAGGACCCAACCGCACCCAATGTGTGAGGTTATAAAAGTGATCCCTGCACAATTCAGAGCCATTCTCAACTCAGCTTCCTCACCTTCAAGTAATTTGAACATGAGCATGGGCTGTGGATACTGTAGAAAATGTAGTATACATGTATGACAGCATTGGTCACCCACGTTGATGTGTTGTTAAGTAAACTTCGTACGAACATTTTTATCGTACGTGGTTTAGTGAAACGAGTCCCAGGGGGCCGTTTCACTAAACTTCATACGACTAAAATGTTCGTAAATTCAAAATTATGATAGTGTGTAAATTTCACATTAACAATGTTTTCTTGTAGACAAGTATTTGATTTACATTTATTGAGCATAGGCTGCATATGGAGCCTATGCTCAATAAATGTAAATCCATTAATTGAAAGTTCCAGATTAAATTTGCACTTACGAACATGTTAGTCGTACGAAGTTTAGTGAAACGGGCCCCTGGTCTTTTCAAGGTGAGTTGTGTGTGGATAATAGTAACCTCGGGTCCATATGTCGTATATATTCATAGCGGCATTATAGTTGACAGCTATTGCAACCCTTAAAATGCGTTTCATTGTTAATATATTTGTTAACTTAAACATGTTTCAGCAGCACACGACAATTGTCTCCAATTCTCGAGCGATGTCAAAACACGTTTTCAACAAGAGATACGAAAATGAAGAAAAGAACATAACATCTGGCGACATTCACAAGCTTGCTGATGTAAAACTCACGGTTTTGTTTAAGTGAAAATATAAACCCGACACCGGTAGAAACGAGGCGATTACAAAAGAACTTCCAAATAACCCCGATGCAGTTTAACAATATGTAACAGATATCATTAGATTACGGCCCACAAACCCACGATCAATGCCCCGTTTACGTTTACCATGGTATCAATGGTCAGTATCACGTGTCACAACATTGTGCCACGGAAATGGGAGACCCATGGATGCTGGGTCTTCCTATCTGGTGAATAGACACAAAGTTTCCGGGTCACTAGTCTATTCTTATTTTCTATAAAACGCTCGACCCTGCGTCATTGTATCCACACCGGTTGTCCATATTAAGTTTGTTGCATAAAATGGGCGCTCGAAGTGTATTAACACAGTGTAATAAAATGCATAATACACTAGTGTAATAAATATGCAAATTAGCGTGTTATTGGAAAACATGTTTGGTGACCAGTACAGCTTCAATGTATGATGATGTACTTAGGCAAATACAATCTAACATTTGTGATGATTTATTATGGTATGTATTACACTCGTTGACTAATTTCATAAGAAACGAGGCATAGTTTAATAAATATCATATTTAATCATCACTCATGTAAGATCCTCTATTTACGTATCCATCGCCGACACCCGCCGGTAACACCCGGATATGTTCGATAACACTCGGTTATACTCGTAAACTATCGGCCGTTTGGTCTGAAAGGTTCTGCTGCGGTCTGTATATGTAGGTATGAATATACCTCGTACAGTGGAACCTCTCCAAACCGGACACCCTGGGAGGTCCCCAGGGTGTCCGGTTTTGAGATGTTCCACTGTAAATCACACATGTGAGCACTTCATGGCACATTCTAATGTTTTGCAATCATGAAAAGGCATTGTAATCAGAGATACATAACAGCGAAACACCTCTACGTTAAACATCCATATTATCCCGAGTGTCCGGTTTAGAAGGGTTCTACTGTATTACCGTAACTTGCCCAGTGTGGAAAATAGTCCGGTAAACCGTTTGCTTGCAGAACCTGGTACGAGACACGACATGCGAGTTTGTACGGAGCCACGCAGGGGACATGGATTATTTTTATTAATTCGTTCCCACAACATAACAATTCGTTCCCTCGAATTAACAATTCGTTCCCACGATATAACAATTCGTTCCCTCGAATTAACAATTCGTTCCCACGAAATAACAATTCATTCCCTCAATTTAACAATTCGTTCCCTCGAATTAACAATTCGTTCCCACAATATAACAATTCCTTCCCATAAATTAACACGAATTGTTTTTTCGTGTGAACGAATTGTTAAATTGAGGGAACGAGTTGTTATTTCGTGGAAACGAATTAATAACACAAAATAATTATACGTCCCCTGCGGGGCTCGGTAAGTTTGTACCTTTAAGATCATTTGCTATTTTTTTCGCGCTCGCTGGCGACAGTGCAATATAGTCGGCACACTGACGTAGTACGTCCGTACGTATGTGCGTCCGAGGTTAAAGTTTTTCTTTATACTATCAAAGCCTCGGCGGGCGCGACATGCAGGCCGCGGCCATCTAGTTCGTGAGATATATTTATAGAAACTGTGATGTTTTCTGTAAATGACGTTAAAAGATGAATACATTTTCATAGCAACTGCAGAATAGAATGTTGCATGGTAACGTTTTCTTAAACTGCGTTATACTAACTACAAAGGAAACTGAGTTTGTCTACTTTTGAGATTCTTACGCGGGCAACTGATACATGTACATGTATGTTATATAAATACTTTATATAAGCCTAAACAGCCTCCATACAAACTACGTTCTACATTGATAATATTCAGCTCACCGCACGAATCTCCAACATCCTTTCATCTATAGTATTTTCATCTCTATAGATGATATTCACAGAATTCGAATTAAAATACAATAAACCCAAACCTAACAAAACACAGTATCAGTTCACAGGCATTTTGTGAGTTTCAGTGTATTCTATGCGTTATAAAGGGGATATATATGTTCCGGCCCTAGTTTGAAAGGAAGACGTTCATGGGCAGACTCTATTCAGAACAAGAAATCTACTTATACCAGATGGATGGTTATATTGTTATAAGCTTCGTTCGTTCGTTCGTTCGTTCGTTCGGCTTATATTTAAGGGTGGCAATTGGCTCGAACATCTTCCATACCCGGTTATAAGGTTAGTCTTCAACTGATTGCATTTAACCCATACAATGTTGAATTAAATTTAATTTTGTCGTCTGCTTATTTATTTTTTATTTTACATTTTTATGAAAATAAACATAGTGTGACTTTCCGATGGAAATGACAAACCGTGTTTTAATGTCTACTTTTAATGACACATGATGAAATAACAGCAGACGACAATATTCGTTTCCCGCATTCTAAGAGTTTGCTTTGCATATACACTGGTTTAATAAATGCATTGTTGTGTCGAATGTTTCCTTAACGGAATGGCGAACAGTGCAGATCTTGATCAGACTGTGCGGATGCACAGGGCTGATCTGGATCTACACTGGTCGCAAAACCCGTAACTCCCATTTCTCCAGTCACAGCCACATATGGCTGAATTACAGTGGACCATCTCTAAACAGGACACCCTAGGGACCTCACAGAATTCGAATTAAAATACAATAAACCCAAACCTAACAAAACACAGGATCAGTTCACAAGCATTTTGTGAGCTTCTGTGTATTCTATGCGTTATAAAGGGGATATATATGTTCCGGCCCTAGTTTGAAAGGAAAACGTTCACGGACAGACTCTATTCAGAACAGGAAATCTACTTATACCAGACGGATGTACTTCAGGGTGGCTTGTATTGTGACAGTAGAACTTCTTTAAACCGAACACAGAGACAAGTTAGATATGCTTAATTTTGATATATTTTAAAATATTCTGCAATGATAATGTATGTTCATGATCGCAAAGCACCAACGCGTGTCTTGAAGTAGGTATATACGTGTTTCACAGTGGAGCCTCTTTAAACCGGACACCCTGGGATGTTCCACTGTATGTTCATGATCGCAAAGCACCAGCGCTGTGTCTTGAAGTACATATATACGTGTTTCACAGTGGAGCCTCCCTAAACCGGTTTAGAGATGTTCCACTGTATAAGGTTAATCTTCGACTGATTGCATTTAACCCGTAAAATGCCGAATTAAATTTTGTCGTCTGCTTATTGTTCTTACATTTTCCATTGTTATCAATATAAATATAGTGTGACCGCATTTTAGAGTCATTTACCATGGAAATGATTCTTAAGTACTGACAAACCATGTTTTAATGAGAGAGAAAGACAAATGATGAAATAACAGCAGACAACAAATTTCGTTTCCCTCATTCTAAGGGTGAGCTTTGCATATACACTGATTTAATAAATGCATATATGTACATACAACTGTTTCATTGACGGAATGGTGAACAGTGCAGATCCTGGTCAGACTGTGCGGATGCACAGGCTGATCTGGATCTACACTGGTCGCAAAACCCGTAAGCCCCATTTCTCCAGTCACATCCACATATGTCTGAACTACAGTGGACCATCTCTAAACCGGACACCATGGGGACTTCAGAGTGGTTCCACTTTAGAGTGGTTTCACTGTATTTTATTTTGCAGTGGACAAAATTAACGTGAACTATGTTTTTGTTTGTTTCAGATACAATGACAGGAGTGGTTATGAAGTGATCATAATTACGTATATATATACGTGGATGTCGCCCATCTCGCATATTGCATGTGTTAATCGTGAGCTACCAATCGTGAGTGTGGCGATATGTGGCTGTGACTGGAGAAATGTGGCTTATGGGTTTTGCAACCTGTGTAGATCCAGATCCTCACAGTCTGATCAGGATCTGCACTGTACGCCATTTCATCAACGAAACACCCGCAATGCTTCTATGTGCATTACCCGTGGAATAATGTTTTACCCGTTGAATAATATGTGGCTGTGACCACAGGTTGAAGTAACGGACCGAGGTCTATAAATACATTAAATATGCCTAAAAGCATCAATAAATTAAAAAAAGAAGTTAAACATGTTCTTACTCCCTCCATATAGACTCCATATGGAAAGTTCAGAAGTTTTTAATAGGCCGAACCCGGACAACGGACTCTCACAAAACGTCAACCGAGTTATATCATTGTCGCCTATTGCAGAAGTTGGGACAATGCTAGTACTCCGCAACGATATATTCCCCGATGCGCTATGTCAACGCGTTTTCGAGCTATCGATTGTTTTGTTTTAACAACATTAGCATTATTGCTAGGTCGTAAAAGATCGGACACATTTCCAACACTGCTATATAACGGAGTAAACATCGGGTTCAAAATAGACTTTTACGTCGTCCCGGCCCGTAAAAAAACATTTTGCATAGAAAAAACATTGTTTCCAATCGAACATTTGATCAAACCTACATTTATACCCGTCCTGTGCGTCACGACAGACAATTTAATCGCAATCTGAACATCTAGTGGCAATCTCAACTCGCTGTCAAGCAGTTTGATTGGCTGAGCCTGAGCTGTAGCACAGCTCAGGCTCATACTATCAATTCGCTTCATTCAAGTACACGTTGACTAATTACAATATTTGATTACACTCTTGCTAATTATTTGCATGGGTTTCGCTGTGAGAGAAAACCCGTAATCAACTCCTTACAAATAATACACCGTGAGGAGAACACCCGTAATTGCGAGCCCGTTTTATTGGAAACCACGAGCTACCATGCAAAATGTTTAATTTTGATTACAGTCAAAATAAAGTTATTTGAAAATTTGAAAAGGGTGTCTACTAATCTAGAATGTTAATGTGATTGAACACATTCCAAACATGCACTCAAATGTATCTAGCTAATAGAAACAGCTGCGTAATTTGGATTTCAAAAAGTTTACATGACGTCACATTTGACGTCACACAACGTAACGTCAAAACGCGGGAAAACATGTCATTGTATAACTATTCATGCGCACATCACAATTCATTGATTATAATCTCAAAAATAGACTAAATGTGCATATACATCCGCCGTGGAAGTGTAATAAATAGGATATTCCATCGTACATGTTTGAATAACTAATACACTCGTGTCCGTCGGCGTCCGTGGAAGCCACTCGTTCGCTACGCTCACTCGTTGCGGAAGCCGACACACACTCGTGTATTATTTCCCACTATTCAAAATGTACGATAGAATATCATCTATGTCATGTCGTCTCCTGCATTAACTAGATACGTACATCCGGGTAACAACGGCTTCAAAACTACTTTCGCTGACGTTTAGTTGGTAAACACACGTCACATGACGTTACCCATATGACGTCAGAGTAATGACGCTAAGGTAAACGAGTCCGCGTTGTTTTCAACGGCAATCATGTCACATTTGCTCATTCTGTGGCACAAAACTTTTCTGGTAAATAGAATACCAAGCTAGTGTATGCTGATATGAAGTTTATCAGACACGGCTCGGAAACGGTAGGAATTCGTCGGCGAGCCTCGGAATTCCTACGCGTTTCCTAGCCTCAACTTTTTACCTTGATATCAAAATATAGTAGCTTGGTATTTTCTATATCCATGATACTTATCTGTCCCGCCGGCTTATGGTATATATGACCAGTCTCGCTCTAGCTCTGCTAGATCGCTCCTGCAAACTGATTACGATCTATAGTGTTTGTTAGAGTATCTCGGCTGTTTCACTGTCTTAATGAGCAAGAGTGTAGTCGCGGATCAGACTGCTCAGTCTGATCCGCGACTACACTGGTCACAAATGTCATAAACCCCATTTCACTGTTCCCATACGCAAATGAGTAACTGCGTATGAATATTTGACTAACAACATCAAACATTTTAAGAACCTGCTCAGTAAACAACGCATTACGCACAATGAAGAACCCCAAATACATACGGGCTCAAACATCGCAGATGGGCTTTAGTGTTCATGTAATTTAGACGTCATTTCTGCATACATTCGCCATTTTCCTCTACTGTTCCCACGTGTAGCGTAAGCCCTATTTTCTCATAACCTCATCACATCGTCTCTCTGTTTGTACGCGTCTATTTCCTCCTATCCATGGATAGCTTTTGAAAGCCGGTGCCCTTAGAATTTCTCCTTTTATCATTGCATAAAAGCTGTGTGTATTTCCAGCGCTAACTTGTCACAGGCTTTCTATATCGCATTCATATGACATGGATGTAGCCTGGGTGCCGGTAAAAAGCTTCCATCAGGAACATTTAGCAGACTGAGCAGGGTGTTCAAGATGGCAATAATGGGCGCTTTGATACCACGGACTTTGGGAGATATTAATACATACGGTGTGTTTGCATTTTCCTAGACATCAGTAGCCGTGTTACATGTGTATGGTACACGTATCAGGGGCCCGTTTCACTAAACTTAGTACCACTAAAATGTTCGTAACTGCAAATTTAGAATTGTCTGCAAATTTCAATTCATGAATTTACATTTATCGAGCATATGCTGAAGTTTAGATTATCGATCGTACTTGCGGAGGAACGTGATGTAACTGTGTTATCACATCTTCAAGTGCATACATTGCCCATGTGTTGTAAATGCAGAAACAAAACTAGAAAACTGAGAAAAGAAAAGTTCAATTTTGAAAATCGATCCACTATTTTTGAAATTAGAAAAACAAATCCCAATGTTAAATCCCCATAGACATCTTCACTCTGTGAAGATATCTACGGGGATTTAACATAGGGACATTTCTTTTCGCAATAAAATCAATATTGGACCAAATTTCACGAAAAAAAGAAGGTTCATTACATATTGAAAAACTTTATATTATCTAAAAAATATATATTGTTTTTGCATTGTATACATAGTGGTAAAGTTTGAGCAGGTTTCGTGAAACAGACAGTAGTCTCTCTATGTATTCTTAAGTACGGGGAGAATACATCTAGACTCCATATAGCATGTAATTACGACAATTAATTATAAAACTACAAAACACAACACGATGACAGTTTCAATAAAACATTCTCGGCTGCCGTGGAGCGAATCACGAAATCCGTTCTGGAGGAGAATTTGGCGGGACTGACGTACAACCCGAAACTGTGTTCGTCTGTCGTCACGGAACTGACGGATGAGATTCGGGACAAGGTGAGTATTGACTGGTGGTATTTCGGCGCTTGAATTGCTGGGATTTGTCTGTTTGACGTCACGTTCCTTAGTTTAACTTAACGGACTGTTAAATACTTGCCCAACGCCACTGTTGGCTTAAGGTTGCTGTGCCCACAGGTGGAAGACTCGGACCTAGGACCCAATAAATAAATGGCTCATTTGAAAAACGTTACACCATCTACCCGTACACTATTAGGCTATAGTGGATGTGCCCTTCTTGTGGCCCCCTATGCAGTATATGGAAATCTAATAAAAAATACCTACTCGTAATACGACAACTACTTGCATCAATAAATCATATATATGTGTCCAATAAGTCTTTATGCAGATGTTGCCAGCAGAGAAATCACACCATATGCGATAGTTAAACAATAAGAAGCATATGTTTGTGTTTTACATGTATAATTTAGCTTCTCCACACCTAGGGGACGTTTCACTAAACTTCGTACGACTAAATGTTCGTAAGTGCAAATTTAGGATCGTCTGGAAATTTCAATTGATGGATTTACATGTATTGCGCATAGGCTGCATATGTAGCCTATGCTCAATAAATGTAAATCCAACGATTGCTTACAAGAAAACGTTGTTAATGTGAAATTTACAGACTATCATAATTTTGCACTTACGAACATTTTAGTCGTACGAAGGTTAGTGAAACGCCCCCCTGTATATAGATGTAAATTTCCATGACCTACAGCAAACTTTATCAATTATTTGCATATTACACATATGTGTGCATTTTTATTAGTAGCGGTATCTGCATAAAGACTTCACATTCATGGTTTATTTATGTCGGTCGATATTGTTTTATTAGTAGGGTTTTTATTAACTTTCCATTGACTTTACATGGAGCCACAAGAAGGGTACATGTACCTTAACTCACAGTTAAATACTTGTTAAAAGCCTCTGTTAGCTTCAATAACTGTTAACAACTTGCTAAAACCTCTGATAACTTAACGGACTGTTAATTGCTTGGTCAAACCTATGTTAGCTTGACGGACTGTAAACAACTTGCTCAAAATATGTGTTACCTTAACGGACTGTTAAAATGACGGACTGTAAACTACTTCCTCAAAACATTTGTTACCTTAACGGACTGTTAAATGACGGACTGTAAACTACTTGCTCAAAATATGTGTTACCTTAACGGACTGTTAAAATGACGGACTGTAAACTACTTCCTCAAAACATGTGTTACCTTAACGGACTGTTAAATGACGGACTGTAAACTACTTGCTCAAAACATTTGTTACCTTAACGGACTGTTAAATGACGGACTGTAAACTACTTCCTCAAAACATTTGTTACCTTAACGGACTGTTAAATGACGGACTGTAAACTACTTGCTCAAAACATTTGTTACCTTAACGGACTGTTAAATGACGGACTGTAAACTATTTCCTCAAAACATTTGTTACCTTAACGGACTGTTAAATGACGGACTGTAAACTACTTCCTCAAAACATTTGTTACCTTAACGGACTGTTAAATGCTTGCACAAAAACTATGTGTGCGCAACGGACTGTGAAATGCTTGCTAAAACCCTCTGTTAGCTTAACGCACTGTTTAAATGCATGGTAAAAACCTATGTTGGCTTAACGGACGGTTAAGTCCAAACTGGCCCTGATGTATGTAAGCATGGCTAAACCGACGTTAGGGTGTTTCACGAAGCTGGTAGCGCCCTAGCTACAATAAATCGCCTCCGATATGTTATGTAGAACTAGTAAATTGCCAAAAATAATAGAACAGGGAATCATCTTACCATGGAAACCATCTTTTCTCTAATTGTTGTTCAACATTGAACACAACGAAATGAAGCTGTCTAATTTACAAGATATACATGTAAATGTCAGATAAACACCTTGACACAGTAAAATAATCAACTTCTGCATGTGTATGTTCTTAATTAATAATGTATTGATACAGCTTTCACAGTTTTATATGGCTACATATCAAACACGCTGGATAACCGATTGCAAAAATCACTATTCCATGCGTTACATGAAAGAGATGGTTCTAAATTGCTACCCTCGCGAGAGGTATGGAGCGGGGTAGCAATTTTGTTTCTAGTAGCGCCCCGAAACTTCGAGATGTCATGACATCGAGCCGAACGCAGAACATGTTCACATATAAACACTACAATAACTGATAGTTTCCGTAACGGGCGTGAATAATATACAATCACAGTTGGGTGTGTATATTCGTGGTGCAGTTCGCTTGCTATGTCGTTTACGAAATACGAGTCCTCTGGTGTTGCACTCCGCGCCGGCGTAAAATATTTCACGTCGTGGTGCAGTTCGCCTGCTATGTCGTTTACGAAATACGATCCTCTGGTGTTGCGCTCCGCGCCGGCGTAAAATATTTCACGTCGTGGTGCAGTTCGCCTGCTATGTCGTTTACGAAATGCGGGTCCACTGGTGTTGCACTCCGCGCCGGCGTAAACTGTTTCACGTCGAAATATACACCGATTCCGGGCGAGATGCCACTCTGTGCGACCTAGACCTATCGCATAAACGCAATTTTCGTCTTGTAACCGGCGCAAATTCATTTCGCCGGTTACTGGACGAAAATGCGTTTGTTCAGTATCTTCTGCACATAGCTGAATGGGAATTCGTCAGGAATCCGGTAACGGACTTGAATATTATATTATCCCGTCAACACAGGGTGTATGTGCCGTGAAACACGGTGCCATGAAACATTTTTGATATCCTGTCAATGCGACCTAATCACTGCGTATGAGCGGTTGTCATACTAGTCGATTCTCCGATTTAGAGGATGCGGCGGGGGTTATTTTTTGCATGTTAAAGATATTTGTAGAGTTGACGGGATAAATTGAAAAGTAGGTTAGTACCGTGAATGGGAATGGGAAAAATATCTGGTGCGGCACGGGAACGGGATGGGCTCATATGTTTCATCAATACGACTGTGGCTTCTTCCGTTTAATGATGACCATGTTCCAGCTGTTAACACTACCAGTCTGCCAATACCAAATTAAGCAACATTACTTATGTAGTTAGTCTGAACATTCTGCAGAGAAATTTGAATCGAACCACGTTTAAAAACGTTCGATTTTGTCCGATTCAAATTTCTCTGCAGAATTATGTTCAGACAGACTATCTACAGAAGTAATATTGCTAAATTTGGTATTGGCGGACTCGTAGTATTAACGGCTGGAACATGATTATCATTAAACGGAGGAAACCGCAATCGTATTGATGAAAAATAAGATTTACCTGAAACCTGTCAATAGATCACGTGAACCCATACTCTCTATCATGTCTATTGCCCGTCAGGTGAAGCAGATGGGGTACGACCGCTACAAGATCGTGGCGACGGTGCTGCTCACCCAGCGTGGCGACCAGTCCCTCCTGGCGGGCAGTCGCTGTAACTGGGACGACAAGAAAGACAACTTCGCCTCATACACGTACACGGCTCCCGACTTCATCTGCACCGGCTCCGTATATGGCCTGTACAGGGACTGAACTCGCCTGGAGTTTATGGACTATGCAAAACTAGATAACTATATAATATATGGGCCGCGCCATACGAAAACCGGGTTGACAGAACTGTAACTGAACCCGCCGGGAGTTTACGGCACGGTGCTGTTTATAAGCCAGTCTTATAGTTGGGACACGCCATGTGAGTTCGTACTTAAGAAAGATGTGCAATATCTGATGCAAATTATTTGTTTACGAAAATTAAAGGTACATGCCCACCAAGTAGACACAAAATGTTCTGTATATCAGAGACATCATCTGAGACATCTTATGGCAAAATAAACATTCCTTCACTATTACCCCACTATTGCTTGGATTATTATATACATTTCATATCAGACGTAAATGTTAACGGACATTACTACTTATTCTCCGTATTTATTTGTTGATGTGCAATGATCATACTTATTATTTTTTCAGGTGACACATTTTACTATTATAAATAATTAAAAAAATACCATGCCTCATTTGCATATGAAAATAGCCTGATTGCACCGCGCGTCACTATCAGTAAAATAACCCGATTACTAAATGATGATATCTGTATAGCGGGCACTCGTAATTGTTAGAACTGGTGGAATAGTGACACGATTATACACTTATTTAATTCCTATAAAGAACACGCTGTGCCTACTGAGTGGGCATGTACCTTTAACGAAATGTTCAGAGAAAATGCGGATTAGAATTCCGTATTTGCTATTTAAAGTTCGTCCAATATCATTTACCGAAAATATCAGTTTCCGTAAACATTTTTCTTGAAAATCGCACAACGTCACATACACGGCTTGTCTCATACGTTATTGAATTTGGACAATCACGAGTAACTTCCCTTGGAACTATTCCGAGGCATCGTCACGGGAGCGCCGGAAGCATCATAAGATTGGTCCGGTGAATCTAATGGGTACCCCCGCTACCCACCCAAAGTGTATGTTGTTACCACTCAGTTGAGACGTCTCACCGAGACGGTTCAACTGAGTTGTAACAACATACACTTCCGATGAGAAATTAGAAAAAAAGGCTGAACAAAATATGTACATTCCGTTTGTTTATATATGAATTCCAAATATGTCAAAAGTATTGACCAGGCAGTCGCCGGACCTGTCGGACCTGTTCCGACGCCCCTGCATCATCGTTAGAGTGGGTGGAATTTATGACAGGCACTTTGTGGTATGAACAACTAAACGCTCATACCAAATTTCAATCTGATATTAAATATCTAGAAGGTAGGACACTCGCCATCTTTTCTACCAACGGAAGTGGATTACATATCGTGGGTCCGGCTCGCTAATTCAGTAATTGTAACGCGCAGGAAAGCGGTGACCCTGCCTTCGTGCACATTACAATTATTGAATTAGAGAACCGGGCCCATGGTACACTAGTACCACTTCAGTTGGTTGATAAGATGTAAGTACGGTACCTTCTAGATATTTCATATTGTACAATTGGCCATGATTTAAAGAGAGGTTTGTCGTTCATACCACAAATTGCCTGTGGAATGTGTCGGTTTGACGTCACACTGTTTAGGTTAAACCACTGGAGCCCGTTTCATTAAGATTCGTACACATTATAATTCCATTAGATATTCATTGATAGTTGTTCAAATGTACATGTTATGTGCCAGAGGCCTACATCATCCAAATAAACTAATGTAAATGTAAAAATGTAAATGTACGACTAAGAAGTTCGTTAGTGCAACATTTTAATTTACAATAAAATATACACTTACAGTGAATGCTGGAGAATGTTTTGAGGGTGTGTTCACATTTAGGATGTTAGTTTAAACATAGTTTATTGCATATAAATACAATAGGCTCGGGCTACAAGTTCTCTCAACATTAGTTACAGCCCTCACCTAAGTGTTACAAAGTACAATAATTCAACAGCAATGGCGATACATGAATACATGTATACTGGCATATAAACACGGATACAAACCAATAATCAAGCGATAAATATATGTTTACATAATGTTTGGAAAGAAAACGGACAGAAAGGTAGAGAAGAGGTGGATAGTAAGATATGTGATTTGGAGAAAGAATAAAAGTTGTTTTTGTCGCCAAGTACATATACTACATGAGCAAATCCATCAATGTATTAGTGCTAGTTGCAATAAATTTCAGTGATCATTAATAACCGGTGGTTGTGGATGATGCTGGCAAATCGAATGGAATACATCGGATATGGATTACGTTACATACATCTATCAACGAAGTTAATCAAATCGTTTTGTAGTTTTAATATAATTTTGTACAGAATTGAAGATAATAATATTGTTTTCATTGTTTTGTTCAGGTATGCCGTTCAAAAGCATGTGCGCGTTCAGGTTATTAAATCGTTGCAGTGACTGGCGTAGAATGAGACGCTGTGCATGATATTTGTTGCATTCAAAGAAGTAATGTTCCGCGTCTTCTACAATTTCGCTACACTCGCAGTAGGGAGTTTCTCTGATATGGTTATTGCAAAGATCGGAATTGAGACTGCTACATTTATTACGAAGTCTTGCATGCATAACTGACGAAAACCTGTCTCCCACTAAGTAATATGGTGGTATTTCATATTGAGTGTATAATTGTTTATAAAGGATGTGTACACGTAGGTGAAAAATTAGCATGTATGACTTGCGTTAATGTGAAACCCCAATTCATACAACGGTAAGAACATTTTTATTGTACGAAGTTTAGTGAAACGGGCCCCTGTGGTTTAAACTAAGCCACGTGACGTCAAACCTAAATTTCCGCAAATTCTAACATGAATAGTGTGTCGGAAGTAGTTTAAGGGAAGTTAATGATGTTACAAATTCAGTAACCTGTTTATAAGACTAAACGACGTGGTTGAAGAAAGTTCTAATGTGTTTCAACTTGCGACCATGTCGGAGGTTTGACTAGTGATTCGCGGAATTAATGTTTCTATTATTTCAGCACCGTTCCAGAGAATTTATGGTTTCTGTTCTCACTGTCGTAACTTTTGAGTAAGAATATGCCTTCATTGGAAATCGATGGACTGAATTGTCACCATATAATGCCACTTGAAGACGACTACTGTCTGTTCCACGTTTCGCTGCCGACGAACTTTGGCTATTGAACACATTAAATCTATGTTATTGATGAAAAATTACTAACAACCAATGGTCGAGACTGAGCACAGATTATGTCGGGACTGAGCACAGATTAGTCGAGACTGAGCACAGCTCAGCCACGATCAATGAAACGTGCTGATTTTTAGCATGAGAAAGAACGCGTGACCTGAAAGTTGTATAATAACGGTCACAGAGTGTGTGGGATTCACAATGGATTCAAAAACGCAGCAGGGTAGCATACATGATGAATCCATCAATTGTGTGCAACTACGTGGCGTTGACAGACAGAGGAGGCTGCGGACACACGTTCTGAATCCTTGGTGGTTGGAGGTATGATCTCGGACAAACTACGGAGCCCCGCAGGGGACGTATACTTTTTTTTTTTTTTATTCGTAGCCGCATAGTCCTCTTGTGTCTGAGGTGGTCAATCCTCGGTTTGAAACCAATGAATGTATCACAGAGAGTGTGTCTAGCTACAAAGTTTCGACTCCGATATGTACGGCTACATTTTGACCCATTCAAGAAAGTGCATACCCAAACCTGTTGTATGTAGGTCAAAATGTAGTAAACTGTATATTTTATACATTTACACAAATAATCTTTGATGTAGAACTAGTAAATTGCCAACAATAATAGAACAGGGAAATCATTTTCCTATGGATGCCATATGTTCTCTTGTTGTTGCTCAACATTCAACATAACGAAATAAAGCTTTCAAATTGACAATATATACATGTAAATGTAGGATAAACACCTTGTCAATAACACATTTCTGCATGTGTAGTTCTTTATTAATAATTTATTTATACAGTTTGTAATGTTTTATATCGCTAACATATGCAAAAATCACTCTTACATGTGTTACATTAAAGAGATGGGGTTAAATTGCTACCGTCGCGAGAGGTATGGAGCTGGGTAGCAATTGTGTTTCTAAGAGGGTGTCGTGCAGATACGGACGGACGTACATGTGAAGGGTTTTGTCTGGCTCACTCGCTGACAATCATAGAAACTTGTAAAATATGTGCGCTTGTTATAGAAGCTGGGGACCGTTTCACTAAACGTCCTACGACTAAAATGTTCGTAAGTGCAACTTTAGGATCGTCTGGAAAGTTCTAATGATGGATTTACATGTATTGAGCATATGCTGCATATGCAGAATATGCTCAATACATGTGAATCCAATAATTGTATACAAGAAAACATTGTCTATGTGGAATTTACAGACTATCATAATTTTGCATTTACGAATATTTATGGAATATATATAAGTTTAGTGAAACTACTGGTGGTAAAATAGTGTCACGGTTAGTAACACGTAAGTAACGAGATAATTATGCAGTTAACAGGGGTCGACACTAACAGTGTCCCGGGATCCCGAGGATACCTGTTTTGTGGGAGGAACCCCTGCAATTTCTGAAAACCCCATTCATTTACAATGCCAGGGATCCCAAAAGTTCAATTTTCAGACTGCGGGCTCCCTGGCCAAATGTTAGTGTCAAACCATGGTTAAGGAGTCTTATAAGATGTAGTAAGGCGACTTACTCACTGACTCCGCTGATCGTTAACGTTGTAATGCGACCTGTGGGTGATCCACAGCTCCGTTCGTCGTAATATATGGCGGTGTACATGCCTCTGACTCTCGATTATGAACGTTTATGAATACATTTTACACTCATCCTGTTTGCACCCACAATGCATTACATGTAACTATATTTCCACACTGTACTACTAGGGCCCCCAGATTACCTGCTCAAAAGTCCGCCGTGCCAATTAGGCGCAACTTTGCACCTGGGGCTCGTTTCACTAAACTTCGTACTATAAAATTGTTCGTACGAAAATTTCTATGAATTTGCTTCTAACATTAACGTCTTTCTCTAATGACCATTTTGTACCTACGAGTTCGTGTCATTAAATGCAACACTGCCACGAACGATTTTCAAATATCGGCTGTCAAAACAAATGTTATTGTGGTTTTCAAGTTTGCACTTACAAACTTCTTTTCTTAGTCGTACGATGTTTAGTGAAACGGGACCATGAGACCCATTCCACTAAACGTCGTACGACTAAGAAGTGCAAAAATAAAATGCACAGCAAAGTTTGCATTAGCAGGCGATTTTGTGAAATATTGCGTGGATTTGTTCAGTAGCATATATGTCATTCGTTTCAAACCGAAAGTACCTGACTGTCTGTCGTCTGCTACACGCCGTGTCTTGTTTGGTTCCCTATTTGCGCACCGCCTGTGAATAGCGGGTCGGTACTTTATGTGCATAGTTTACTGAGCCGGGCACCGTATGGGCTGAGCAAGGAATAGTGCGTTTGACATGCGCAGCAGTATACGTCCGTTCCTTATTAGGTCATTCAGGCAAGGCATTGTCCGAAAGACATTGCTTTCTGGGAAAGTTTCGGTCCTTAGGAGCCCACGTGACTTGGGCTCTATAAATACTGCCCCCGGCTCGCGGGCCGGGAAGGTGGCCGAATTAGCTCAGTAGGTAGAACGTCAGACTGCGGATCGGGAGACCCCGGGTTCGATTCCACCTCTGCCGCTGCGAATGGTCGATTCGGCGTGACAACTTCGTGCTAGCCTAGTCCTATCAGATGGGGACTTAAATAGTCGGTCCCTACATACAAGGTCATCGAGCCAGTGCCGTCGTTAAATCAAAGCATTTACATTTACGTTTTTGTGGGCCGGGGAGTTGGCCGACTTCTAGCAATTACAACGCACCTCCATTAACTAAATAATTAAATATTTCATTGTACATTTATACTATTAACTGGAAATTCTCAAATTATAACATCTTTGGGGACACTATCGACATGGTGAGTCATTCGTAATTACCATAGCATACAGGGTGTACGGCCACTCACCCATGTTGCATAATTACATGCCCTTTATGTTCCCATATTTTGATATCGTGTACGTTTATTAACATTAATTCGTTTCGTATAATCACAGATTCTGAAATAAAATATATTATCACCCACCAGTCTTGCCAGTGTGTTTCAAACCATTCGTGCGAAGGAGGCCAGAACAATATCAGAGAACCTACATAACCGGCGGTGGTTCTGTGTGTGAACACCGTAGACCCTGATCAGCCTGCACCTACATTTCCCGAGGGAGCTCCGTTCCGCCTGTATATACTGTAGGCACTGATCAGCCTGCGAGTCAATTGTCCGTTTCTCGAGTGAGATTGGTTTGAACAGTCTAGTGACACTGTAGACCCTGCTCAGCCTGCACATACACTCAGAAGCGTAGTCAGTTACATAGGGTGCTGTGCTAAAACACACCCACACCCAAAGGTTTACCATTTGCGTTACACATACAGGCGGAAGCTGTAAAACTCCACACATTAACCCACAATCATCACAGGTCAACATGAGAGAAATACTCAACAATACGAGTATGGTATTGATGACTTAATTGTAGCGGTGCCGTATTTCTACACCAATACTTGGCAATACGTACTAAAATCCGGATGAGTATTGTTGTCAGATAGTTAAATATACGTGCCGGTTATTATAGGAATGAATGGCCTTTTTGTGGAATTTATCGGGGTATAAACTTGGAAAAGTCGCGGGAATACTGGACGAAGGCCGGTAGGCCTCGTCCAGTATTCCCGCGACTTTTCCAAGTTTATATCCCCGATAAATTCCACAAAAAGGCCATTCACTCCTTATCATTCCAGCAATTGAAATAAATTCATCAAGAAAATGTGTTTATTTTCCGTTTTCTTAAGAATTATTTTAACTGCGCCTGACGGTTACTGAAAGTAGTTCGGCATGGAGTTTACTGGGATATAAATTTTGGACTTGCAACGGACCAATCAAATGTTAGGGAATTGTGTAAATATTTTTGTGTTGGAATTATTCATCCGTATTCTTCTACAATACGGATACCAATACGGATATGTATGCATCTACAATACACATACCAATACGGACATGTCTTCTTTTACAATACATATACCAATACGGATATATATTCTTATGCAATACACATACCAATACGGATATATATTCTTATGCAATACACATACCAATACGGATATATATTCTTATGCAATACACATACCAATACGGATATGTATTGATATCGAATACATTCACCAATACGTACATATACGTATGGACAATACTATAGTAAATGCTTATGCGTATTGCTGAACCTTATGCATACGAATTCAGGTGTGCACATGCTAATATTTGACAAGGAGTCCAAATGTAAGTGTATATTGTGGCAGGAATGTATTAGGGTACCTGCGGGGGATGTTAAATGTTTATATTACTCCGGTTCATGACCGATCTGAAGTTGAATCCATATTGGTTGTTGGAGGTCGGTTTTCGTCGGTACTGGCTGGCGGAAAGTGCTCTCGCAGTAACATTGTAAGCAAACGAAATTGTATTGTGTGAAAAGACACACTAACACATAACGTAGATACATAGAGTAATACAATTACAATACTATTGTCTGTTCCACGTTTTGCTGCCGACGAACTTTTGCCTATTAAATCTATTAAATCTAAACAATACAAAATGTAAGTACATTTTAATCAATAACAAAAAGTCACCCTCCCTCAAAAAAGTTGATGAAATTCCATAAAATATTGATTTTATTGCGAAAAAAAGATTTTCCTATATGGGAACTAAAAATTGATTTTTTTAAATAATATTTTTTTGTTGACCGATTTTCAAAATCTAACTTGTTTTCTTATTTACATCATTTCCAAGCTATCTCGCCAGGTTTCCGAGTCAATTTCCAAAAACTTTCATTTTTTAAATATTTATTTTATTGCGAAATCAAAGTACTGAAAGTACTGAACATAGGGTACTACAAGATTAAACTAGATTCATTGATTGATTGATTGTTGGTGTTGCAGTTTCATTAACCCTTAAAGGTACATGCCCACTCAGTAGGTACAAACTGTTCTTTACATCAGAGACATCATCTGAGACATTTCCTGGCAAAATAAACATTCATGCGCCATTATCCCAAGTACTGATTGGCATTATTATACATTTTATATCAGACGTAAATTTACACACTGATATCAGGGGCGATAACCGTGTTTGCTTAAAATGTTAACGGACATTACTATTTAATCTCTGTATTTATTTTATGATGTGCAATGATCATACTTTAAAATATGTGGAAAATATTATTTTTTCAGGCGACGCATTTCTTTAGTATAAATAATTAAACAATATCATGCCTCATTTGCATATGAAAATAGCCTGATACCACCGCGCGTCACTATCAGTAAAATAAATATTATAAATGATTATATCTGTATAGCGGGCACTTGTAACGTTTAGAACTGGTGACACAGTTATACACTTATAATTCCTATAAATTACATTTTGGGCTTACTGAGTGGGCATGTACCTTTAAAGCGCTGGAAACGACAATTGTCGTCTGCTGTTTTAAATATTTTTTATATTTTCTCCTCAAAAACATACTCAGACGATTCTACTGCGCTGCCAAAACATGTTTTTAAAGAGATTAAAATATACAAAATGAGTAGACGGCAATTTTATTTTTCAGCGTTTTAATGGTTAAGGGGTAAACTATTTATATGGCACAACTTGAAGTACAGTATGCACTGCTACAGTATGTACCAAAACATTCAACAACATTACAGATTATGCATAGCAATATCAGAAAGATATGGTAACACATATACAAGACATCATCAATTCAAGTATGCAGATTCCAGATATCTATGATCATCATAGATATATTGAAAACTGATTGAAGAGCAATAGTTACAAGAATTCCGCCACGGAAGCGGTGTCGCGCCTGAAAATGCCTTATCGGTACATCGCCAAGTTTACTTCTGTTTTGTGAATGAAATAGTTGGCCCCGGATCGAGTATATTAAAACATACAAATGACGTCATTGGGGAAACCGCTGACAAAATGTTCAATGTATGGAAGCCCAAACTTGTTAGATTTGTTTTTGTCGTATGTCAGTACTTGCATTAATAATATGGGTATTAATATACGCTGGATATGTTATACTGTCATTAATTTGTTCCCTGCCTGTAAATTATCACCTTAAATACTGACGTATTGACCCCCTTCCCTGAAAGTAGAATTGACACTCATGTTGGCGTGTATTGGCCACCATAGACAAATGTCAATCAGGCCGAATTCGGCAATGTCACTAAAATCCGCTGTAAATCCATCGATAGAGAGAGACAATGAGGATTAAACATCAGTTAGACCTACACGTGCGAGTTTTGTTTCGCACAGGTGTAGTGTGAGTTTAAAAATAGGCTGTCGGAAGGTCAAACTTGATGTAGTTGGTGTGTTAAACGCGCCGCTTGTTTCGGAGAGTATTCGGAGGGGAGTTAACTCTGTTACTAAATTTAGCGATGACCGCACGATTTGTGTCGCAAATGGGGGCAAATCACGCGCAACAAAATAATCCGATGTATTTTTGTACGTAGAACATCCGTTGTTGATATTGTGTAGTGCAAGTAGTTTTTCATAATATTATTTTCAATTAGCGGTTGCGTATGCCAGTCAAACGTTGAGTAACACAATACATTTTGTTGTTATGGTTACTCCAATATATCACTACCTACCATCGCATCGAGGGGGGTCTGGGGCGTGGCTAACTGTCGGGGGCGATGCCAATACATATGTGTACCCTATGTAATTAAAGTACTGAAAGTACTGAACATAGGGTACTACAAGATTAAACTAGATTCATTGATTGATTGATTGATTGTTGGTGTTGCAGTTTCATTAACCCTTAAAGGTACATGCCCACTCAGTAGGTACAAAATGTTCTTTACATCAGAGACATCATCTGAGACATTTCCTGGCAAAATAAACATTCATGCGCCATTATCGCACGTACTGATTGGCATTATTATACATGTCATATCAGACTTAAATTTACACACTGATATGAGGGGCGATAACCGTGTTTGCTTAAAATGTTAACGGACATTACTATTTAATCTCTGTATTTATTTTATGATGTGCAATGATCATACTTTCAAATCTGTCGAAAATATTATTTTTTCAGGTGACGCATTTCTTTAGTATAAATAATTAAAAAATATCATGCCTCATTTGCATATGAAAATAGCCTGATACCACCGCGCGTCACTATCAGTAAAATAAATATTACTAAACGATTATATCTGTATAGCGGGCACTTGTAACGTTTAGAAACTTGTTAGATTTTTTTTGTCGTATTTCAGTACTTGCATTAATATGGGTATTAATAAAAGCTGGGTGTGTTATACTGTCATTAATGTGTTCCTGACTGTAAGTTATCACCTTAAATACTGACTTATTGCCCCCTTCCCTGAGCGTAGAATTGACACTCATGTTGGCGTGTATTGGCCACCATAGACAAATGTCAATCAGGCCGAATTCGGGAATGTCACTAAAATCCGCTGTAAATCCATCTATAGAGAGAGAGAATGAGGATTAAACATCAGTTAGACCTACACGTGCGAGTTTTGTTTCGCACAGGTGTCGGGTGAGTTTAAAAATAGGCTGTCGGAAGGTCAAACTTGATGTAGTTTGTGTGTTAAACGCTTCGCTTGTTTCGGAGAGTATTCGGGAGGGGAGTTAACTCTGTTACTAAATTTAGCGATGACCGCACGATTTGTGCCGCAAATGGGGGCAAATCACGCGCAACAAAATAATCAGATGTATTTGTGTACGTAGAGCATCCGTTGTTGATATTGTGCAGTGCAAGTAGTTTTTCATAATATTATTTTCAATTAGCGGTTGCGTATGACAGTTAAACGTTGAGTAACACGATGCATTTTGTTGTTATGGTTACTTCAATATATCACTACCTACCATCGCATCGAGGGGGGTCTGGGGCGTGGCTAACTGTCGGAGGCGATGCCAATACATAGGTGTGCCCTATGTAATTAAAGTACTGAAAGTACTGAACATAGGGTACTACAAGATTAAACTAGATTGATTGATTGATTGATTGATTGATTGATTGATTGGTTGTTGGTGTTACAGTTTCATTAACCCTTAAAGGTACATGCCTACTCAGTAGGTACAAAATGTTCTTTACATCAGAGACATCATCTGAGACATTTCCTGGCAAAATAAACATTCATGCGCCATTATCCCACGTACTGATTGGCATTATTATACATGTTATGTCAGACGTAAATTTACACACTGATATCAGGGGCGATAACCGTGTTTGCTTAAAATGTTAACGGACATTACTATTTAATCTCTGTATTTATTTTATGATGTGCAATGATCATACTTTAAAATCTGTCGAAAATATTAATTTTTCAGGTGACGCATTTCTTTAGTATAAATAATTAAAAAATATCATGCCTCATTTGCATATGAAAATAGCCTGATACCACCGCGCGTCACTATCAGTAAAATAAATATTACCAAACGATTATATCTGTATAGCGGGCACTTGTAACGTTTAGAAACTTGTTAGATTTTTTTTGTCGTATTTCAGTACTTACATTAATATGGGTATTAATATAAGCTGGGTGTGTTATACTGTCATTAATGTGTTCCCTGACTGTAAGTTATCACCTTAAATACTGACTTATTGACCCCCTTCCCTGAACGTAGAATTGACACTCATGTTGGCGTGTATTGGCCACCATAGACAAATGTCAATCAGGCCGAATTGAGGAATGTCACTAAGATCCACTGTAAATCCATCGGTAGAGAGAGAGAATGAGGATTAAACATCAGTTAGACACACACGTGCGAGTTTTGTTTCGCACAGGTGTCGGGTGAGTTTAAAAATAGGCTGTCGGAAGGTCAAACTTGATGTAGTTTGTGTGTTAAACGCGTCGCTTGTTTCGGAGAGTATTCGGAGGGAGTTAACTATGTTACTAAATTTAGCGATGACCGCACGATTTGTGCCGCAAATGGGGGCAAATCACGCGCAACAAAATAATCCGATGTATTTTTGTACGTAGAGCATCCGTTGTTGATATTGTGCAGTGCAAGTAGTTTTTCATAATATTATTTTCAATTAACCGTTGCGTATGACAGTTAAACGTTGAGTAACACAATGCATTTTGTTGTTATGGTTAATCCAAGATATCACTACCTACCATCGCATCGAGGGGGTCTGGGGCGTGGCTAACTGTCGGAGGCGATGCCAATACATAGGTATACCCTATGTAATCAAAGTACTGAAAGTACTGAACATATGGTACTACTAGATTAAACTAGATTCATTGATTGATTGATTGATTGTTGGTGTTGCAGTTTCATTAACCCTTAAAGGTACATGCCCACTCAGTAGGTACAAAATGTTCTTTACATCAGAGACATCATCTAAGACATTTCCTGGCAAAATAAACATTCATGCGCCATTATCGCACGTACTGATTGGCCTTATTATACATGTTATATCAGACTTAAATTTACACACTGATATGAGGGGCGATAACCGTGTTTGCTTAAAATGTTAACGGACATTACTATTTAATCTCTGTATTTATTTTATGATGTGCAATGATCATACTTTAAAATCTGTCGAAAATATTATTTTTTCAGGTGACACATTTCTTTAGTATAAATAATTAAAAAATATCATGCCTCATTTGCATATGAAAATAGCCTGATACCACCGCGCGTCACTATCAGTAAAATAAATTTTACTAAATTATTATATCTGTATAGCGGGCACTTGTAACGTTTAGAAACTTGTTAGATTTTTTTTTTTCGTATTTCAGTACTTGCATTAATATGGGTATTAATATAAGCTGGGTGTATACTGTCATTAATGTGTTCCTGACTGTAAGTTATCACCTTAAATACTGACTTATTGACCCCCTTCCATGAACGTAGAATTGACACTCATGTTGGCGTGTATTGGCCACCATAGACAAATGTCAATCAGGCCGAATTGAGGAATGTCACTAAAATCCACTGCAAATCCATCGATAGAGAGAGAGAATGAGGATTAAACATCAGTTAGACCTACGCGTGCGAGTTTTGTTTCGCACAGGTGTCGGGTGAGTTTAAAAATAGGCTGTCGGAAGGTCAAACTTGATGTAGTCTGTGTGTTAAACGCTTCGCTTGTTTCGGAGAGTATTCGGGAGGGAGTTAACTCTGTTACTAAATTTAGCGATGACCGCACGATTTGTGACGCAAATGGGGGCACGCAACAAAATAATCCGATGTATTTTTGTACGTAGAGCATCCGTTGTTGATATTGTGCAGTGCAAGTAGTTTTTCATAATATTATTTTCAATTAGCGGTTGCGTATGACAGTTAAACGTTGAGTACCACAATGCATTTTGTTGTTATGGTTACTCCAATATATCAATACCTACCATCGCATCAAGGGGGGTCTGGGGCGTGGCTAACTGTCGGAGGCGATGCCAATACATAGGTATAGCCTATGTAATCAAAGTACTGAAAGTACTGAACATAGGGTACTACAAGATTAAACTAGATTGATTGATTGATTGATTGATTGACTGATTGATTGATTGATTGATTGATTGATTGTTGGATTTTGTTGTTATGGTTATTCCAAGATATCACTACGGAAGTACCCATCGAGGGGGGTCTGGGGCGTGGCTAACTGTCCGACGCGATTCCAATACATAGGCTGCCCTATGTAAAAACGATGTTCCTATGGGAATTTAACATGGGGGCTAACATAGATTTGTTTATTATAGTAATGTTTTATTTGTTGACCGATTTTCAAAATCTAACTTTTGTTTTCTTATTTACATCATTTCCAAGCTATCTCGCCAGGTTCCCGAGACAATTTCCAAAAAAAATGTATTTGTTTTACCCTCCTGGTCACCCACCTACTACTGTTCGCCCGATGTAAAATTCCCATAGGAAAATCGTTTTGATTCACAATAAAATCAATATTTTATGGAATTTCATCAAATATTCTTTTTAGGGAGGGTGACCGTTTTGTTATTGATGAAAACGTACTTACATTTTAATATGTTTTATATTTGATGTGTTTAATAGCCATACGTTCGTCGGCAGCAAAAACGTGGAAAAGACAGTAGTTTGTATAGTCTCGGTGTCTTAGCAGCATTTGCCAATACTTCAGTCATTTTAAAACATGTTGTTGCTTTATTGAATACCGAAGCATGACGATTGTTTCAAAATCGTCAATAGCATATATGCATTCTGAGCTGGCGCTAGGATTTTGAAATTAATCGCTCAATCGAACTGATAAAACGAAAAAGAGCAATACTATTTTCCATTTACTCCCATATTTGTAAAAACATAGTAATTGTTTCAAGTAAATTCTGAGACGTTTAGTAGCCAAAATGTCCATATCTGAAATAATAGTAGAAGCATGGCTATTTTAGTATTCAAATCGCGACAATAGCCAAACGTGGCATTTAATGATGAATATATATTTAAAGGTGGGAATAGGCATGCGGGCCTTCCATCCCCGGTATAAAAATAATGTATTCACAATCCGTGTGTACTATTCCAAAGAAATGATGCGTCTCCGCTAACTTAGGGGATAACCATGCTTTGTTTTTCGATTTGGAGCGGTATGTGGGAGGTTTTATGGTCTGTGAATCAGTTTTACGGCGACGCGTCAGACCACTCCAAATCTAAAAACAAGTCATGGTTATTCCCATTCTAATGCAACTTGTGTGATCCCCGCTTTCTGCAACGTCGTAGCATATCACGAACAGTGATATTTTTCATTACGTCAGCAGGTTGTTGTCGTCATCGATAACCGCCTCAAACCAAATGAAGTTGAAGAAATGTAATTCCGCCTAATAGTATTCCCATTTCAAAAAGAGATTAATGGAACTTTTTCTAAGACATCTATATACATTTATTCAACTGTAATGTTTATTTAACAATTGTTATGCTTTTATATGTGTAGTTGCAACAGTTATTTGCTTTTATTCATTTAAAGAAATGCATTGGGTTCGTGTGATTTTTACAAAGGAAATATCAACAACTTGTTGTGTCAACAGCCCTCGGATTTCTCTAGATTTACGCCTAATTCAGGTGATTATTCATCTGCAATACAATTTATTATGTATAGTCATGTGTGTGCACCTTGTAATTCGTACAGTTATAAGCTGGTACTGGCATATTGAGTTTGCATTTGAGCACTTTATTAAATTCTTCTGTATTTTGGGCGGGTGGGGTAATGTTTTTGGGAATTTGTTGAAGGGCAACCACACTGAAGTCACGTGTGTCAGCCGTTGGTAGATTCTCTTTTCCGCTTTGGGTTGTACAGGTCAATATGGCAGAATGGATAACCGAAAATGTACCGAAACTAATTTGGAAATATTTGCATTCCCCGCATCTGGCCATTGTTTACAAAAACGCGTAGGGTTACATAAATCTGTCAAGTTGTAAATCACAGACTGGTAAAACGGAGATTTTATATGCTGTGATTTTTCATATTTCATAGGCTGTGATTTCAAGTGACCAATCAAAAGCGTCCTTTCTAGTTTCGGTGCATTAGAATACAAAGTTACAAGTGATCCATGAGAGGAGGACCGACTGACCGACAGGTGATAGGGGCTGATCGAAATAAAGATATAACGCCTTCCAAACATCGTTCAATCTGCTAAGCCAATGACATCGCCGCATCAGCAACCACGTGTAGGTCTGATGGAATATCATGATTCAGATCGTCAGAGGCATACAGACCACCAGGCTCTCAGCGAGACCGATAAAGGAACTACTTTCACAAAGCATACACAACGTGTAATACATGTACCTCTCGTATTCCACCAACAAAGACTAAAACCAGCCACCACATTAGAAGAATGTCGGATAAACATTCGTATTCGCATCGCTGCACCGCTAGGAGCAGTGCACACGGACTGTGTGTAGACTAAATTTTAATCAGTTATGAGTTTGCATGGTGATCATATTATTTCATATTGCAAAGGCCCATTTATACATTTTCCGGACCTCGCTCTCCGTCAATATCATAGACTAAATCTGGACCAACTGGCCACAGTTCATATGTAAACCAGGTTCAATGTCGGTATGGCCAGTGTAGCGGGTGGTGGTAGATAGTGGGTTCCTCCATATTCTACTCGACAGGGTGGTACAAAAGAAACTGTAAATACAATATTTACGAGTGTAATATAATTATAATACAAGTCAATTCAAGATGGCTCCGTTGCTGTTGGAGAAAATCAGAAAAGTGCCGATCGAATCTCCAGAGATGTATGCAACATTTGCATGTTGAATAAATTTCTGGAGACAACAATACACGTCAATATATTTTCAGACAATAGTTATACCAAAACGTTACCTGTAAATACAATATTTACCAGTGTAATATAATTATAATACAAGTCAATTCAAGATGGCTCCGTCGATGTTGGAGAATGTCAGAAAAGTGCGCCAACACCTGCGCGCGCATGCACATGCAATATGTTAGTCAGGTGACCTATGCACTAACAAAAGCTGTGACGTATAAGCACCTACGTATAATGAAACGGACAACAATCGCTTGCTCTACGTAATGGGTGTTGACTTGCAAATCATAGAAAATATAACAAACGCACCGGTGTTGGAATATTTATTTGATACAAGATAACAAATAAAGATAACAAACGCATAGATATTGTAACATTTGATTTCCCTATCTCCAACGTCTACATACGCATTGACTGAATAATTTCCAGCACACCAATCAATGCCATTCCATCAATGAAACACCCGTAGTACTTCTAACAGGCAATACATATCGTTTTCAGGCTACGAGAGTGTTATATATGATTATGAGCTACATTGGGCACACCTGCCATAAGCCCCATTTCTCTAGTCACATCCACATATGGCACTCATGGCATTTCAGACCACTGTAGATCCAGACCAGCCTCTGAGCATGCACTGATCATCATCCAGCCAGTGAAATAGCCTCCCTGTTTCTTACAAACAGTATAATAGGTTCGTATCATGCCACGGCGGTGAGTGGTCGGGAGCATGCGATGGGTAATTTAACGATCGGAATTCATCTTTACCGGCATCCGGAATCATATATATAGTGTTTGGACTGTGTGTCCGTGTGTCCATGTGTCCGACAGTCCGTGTGTCCGTCCGACACATTAAGACGTTCGCCAGAGATTCTTAATGTTGTCATAACTTATATATCCCTTGAAGGATTACTTACATATTTCAACACAACATACTTGGGGACTGATGCCACACATCCATACTGCCCTTAATATGACATTGACCCTTTCACCTTGACAACTTTGAACGTTTGCACGCATTAAAAGTACACGCCCACTCAGCAGGCACAAACTGTTCTTTATATCAAATACATTATCTGACACATTTTCTGGCGAAGTAAAAATTAATTCACCGTTACCCACGTATTGATTGGCATTATTATATATTTTATGTCAGACGTAAATTTCCACACTGATATCAGTGTTTCCTTAAAATGTCAACGGATTTTAGTATTTATTCTCTGTATTTATTTATGTGTTTGATGTGCAATGATCATACTTTATAATCTGTCGAAAACATTATTTTTTTCAGATGACACATTTAATTAGTATAAATAATTAAAAAATATAATGCCTTGCCTCATTTGCACATGAAAATAGCCTGATACCACCGCGAGTCACTTGATATCAGTAAAATAAATATTACCAAATGATTATATCTGTATAGCGGGCTCTCATAATCTTTAGAAGGGGTGGAATAGTGACACAATTATACACTTATTTAATTCCCATAAAGAACATGTTGTGCCTACTGGATGGGCATGCACCTTTAAGAAGATCGCAGTAGTTTCTAGTTTCTATCATAACTTCTATATCTCTTGGTGTATTACTTTAATATTTCACATACTTGTGGACAAATGCCACACATCCATGATGCCCTTAACTTAATATGACCTTGACATTTTGACCTTCACAAGTTTGCACTATTTCACACATTAAGACGTTTGCCGGAGTTTCTCAATTCTGGCATAATACATTGTTATTATTAATATTTCTGGACTCGGCGGATGCGCATGCCAATCTGAGACTACACTGGTCGCTTAATCAATACAGCCCAATTCTCCAGTCACAGTTATATGTGATGATCTGAATCGGCTTTGGTGTTTGCCATTCAGTTTGTATTATATACCCATATCAATAAAAATGGTCAGTGCCTATGTTGTTTGTCATCTAACTGATATGCGTTATCTTATTCCTCCATGAAACTATATGATCAGTCGCTACACTGTTGTGTACTCTGAAGACATTCATTTGTCTTATTTTTCCATACAGTACATGTTGTGGCCATCCGTAGATCAACGGACTGACGTGATTCGACGTAAAGCCCCAGTCACACTGTCAGGCTAAGTATTACTACGCTTTTAATACGAAGTAAAACGGCAATATACGTATTAAACGTAGTAGATACGACTGTATACGTACTGATCATTGCTCCAGTTTTGGGCATATTCAAAATTAACTTGTGTTTCGATATACGTAACTTATACCTATTAAAACGTAATAAAACGTATCAAAACGTAGTTAAAACGTATTAAAGCGTATTAGATACGTACAAAAACGTACTTAGCCATACCTGCAGTCCACTATGTACTACTACGTATTTTCTACGCTTTACTATTTTTTACTAAGTATTACTGTGTTTTATTTCTACGTTTTATTATGTTTTAGTAGGTATGGCCGTATCTAATATATTTGACTACGTTTTAATACGTATAATACTACGTGTCAAATTAATTTTGAACGTCTCTAAGACAAACGTGATAGTAGCAATCAACATTACTTATATATCCGTATCTAATACGTTGTACTACGTATATTACTACGTTTTTGATTTGGCTTGTCAACGCGACCGCGTTTATTTCCGGTTCGCTGACCTCGTAATACTCGCTGAAACTACCTAGCAATCCCTAATAAAAACGTACTGAATGTCAGTAAAACGTAGGGAAACTTGGCGATCATCTAGTAAAACCTACTAATCCCTAGTGAAATCGTGACAGTCATAGAGTCGCTTTGATACCCGGCCTGTCACATGTTAGACTGGTCGATGCGTAGTAAAACCTTGTAAAACGCAGTGGAAGCCTACTACAAACCTAGTAACACATAATCGGCCCCACAAAAAAAAAAACAAACAAACCCCAAAAACAGGGCAAACATTTGGCAATCTGTACGGGTGGGAAACGTAGTACATGTAATACATGTACGTAGCTCTCACTAATACCTGACTGACAGTGTGACTGGGGATTTATGAGGGGCGGTCGCCATTCATCCAATAGTAATACGTGGCTGTGACTGACTCAATGGCCTTATGCTATTTGCGATCAATGTAGATCCAGATCAGCATGCGCATCTATGCGCCGTCTGGCCAAGATCTGCACTGATCTGCACTGATCGCCATTCAGTCATTGAAGAACCTCTTGCTCCTGATTGTATCTTGGGATTGCGCTTGGAGTTGAGGGGCTTGGTTTGTAAATCAAGCACAATAGCATGATCCAGTGAACGAATGAAACACACATGACCTTCAATTAGCATGACGATGCTCGTTTCGTCGCAAGGTCGCTGAAACATTTAGCCATTTCTTTACGTAGAAAATAATTTCTCCATTAAATAAATTAAATACAAACATAATCTAAAGTTTTTGCCTTGTACTTTCATGGTGCATGTATTATAAAATAAGTTGTAGATATATAAATAAACAGCATTAACCATTACAATGCTGAATTAATTTGTTGTCGTCTGCTATTTATTTTCTACTTTCCATTTTTCTTATCAAAAACATGGTTTGTCAGTACTTTAGAATCATTTCAAATCGAAATGGCTTTTGACTTTTGTTCCTGCAAAATATGATAATACTGAAACAAAAATATATCAATAGCCAGAAATGGAAAACACAAACGCACTGCAAACCTCTCTCCTGGAGTATGCACATATACCAGCGAGACAGAGATTGACATATACTTGCAACCTGAGAACACATTTCTATGCTTTAGGGCATCTGACTCCAGTTATTCACAACATTTGATTAATGGCAATTGATCTGTTCATTTAATTTGTAAGAAGATATTCAAGCCATTTTCCATTGTTAAATATTTGATGGCATGGTACTCGTGGTAAATGTTCATGTACTGGCTATCAGAAGAATTGCTAGCTTGGTGCAGCCACTATCCAGATGGCTTTTCAAACAGCCATTATATGTGCCACGTCCAGTCTGTTGAAGACCATTCATACAAATTAATTGCCATATAAATGTTTACCTAAGGAGTGTCAGATAGTAATCACCCATGTCTTGTATTTAAACCCATGCATTCTGAGAATGTTCGCTAAATGTTTCAGCAGTGTTGTTTAATTCAGAAATAATGATGCCCCAAGATATAAGACCTAGTGGTCTCACTGTCAGGTATTGAGGGTTATGTATTACTACGTTTCCCATCCGTATGGATTGCCAATTTTTGGGGGTATTAGCTATAGGCTTTACTAGGTTTCTAGTAGGTTTCCACTACGTTTTTGCAAGGTTTTACTAAATATCGCCCCATCGGACATGTAACAGGCCGGGTATCAAAGCTACTAGTAGTAGGTTTTACTAGGTTACTGCCTAGTTTTGCTACGCTTTACTACGATTTAGTACGTTTTTACTGGGGATTGCTATATGCCGTCAGCTATATATGGAACCCCCCCCCCCCACGCCATGTGGGATTTTTGCAGACATATTTTCGTCCGAAACTACATTCAATTACGAGTGTTATGTTGTATGTCTGCGCTCTGTAACCCACGGGACGAATTTTCGACACCAGTTTGAAGTATAGTACGTATCTAATACGTTGTAATACGTTTTAACTATGTTGTAATACGTTTTACTACATTTTAATAGGCATGATTTTTTATCAAAATTTATTTTCTTTTTCATAGTTGAAAATATCGAAGTATGTTCAGTTCCCTCTACCTATAGCGACGGTTCAAACAACATGGGTGTGCGTGTTGGGGGGGGGGGGCACACACGGAGACTTAGACAGCAAAAGTCACGAGATGCGGCAATATACATCCAAGTGAGGGGATATTAGTAGTTCGTAAAATAGCACATAATGTATCTCTATGGAGACACTACTGCTACCACTCCCATGAATTAGACACAAACAACTTAATTCCGAGAAGCGGGAATTATACTTATAAAAGTTGTCTAACCCCGACCTCCCTGGGTTGCCCGCAGCTTCCCCAGGTGGGAAATATATTGATAATTGAATAAATCATGTAGTAATATTATACATATAATTACATTTTTTTACCCGATTCCAATATATACTAACTCGGTGACAAACTCACCATTTGGATAAAACGGAGCAAGTAATACTTTGCTCGATTAGTCGCCACGTGCACCTTCGATTTGAATAGGCAATGTAGCAGATTAAATGCGCGATCGAACCCGTTGGCCCGGCTGTTGATAGGCCATTAAACACCAATAAATCGATTCAAATCTACATTGTATTTGAAAAGAGAGAGGTCTGAATATCGCCCAACCAACATATTCCTAAATATACCAGCAACCACTATAAAAACTTTAGCGTAACGTAGAAATCTACATATTAGTTGTTATTTGGGAATTGTTGAGGGGAAACTTACATATATAAGTTTGCTCAATATAAAAGCAATATACAATCCTATTTTTTCCGACTGCTCAAGTATTTACATTTAGTTTTATATGACATCCATTTTGTAAAATAATAATTCTGACCAGTCTAATACGCTCATAGCAATCTCCATTTACATATCTCAAACATACGTCGACAGTAAATACAATAAAAGCCCGATGTATCAGTTTCAGAGCTAACCCGAATTTTCTGTCTGTAATGCAGGTCGACTTGCTGCCACAGGCCGAAAATTCGGATCATTTCAGAGCGTGCATTTTGTACGTTTTTGTTGTGGTACAAATGCTCATTGTGATTTGGAACTTAACTAGCACGTGGTCACTAGGGACCTGCTAATGGGGCTGACCGTGGTTTTGTAAACGGCCGCATTCCCTGCATCCTGTCTCGTGAAACGAGAATGAGCGCTACATCTAGCCATACAGAAAAAGACCTTGTCTTTCTACTCTGATGTTCACCGAATGTGTTGTCCAGTCATAGGCTAACTATAGCCAAGTATATAAATGAATTATATATACAGACGACATTATTGGCAGACTTTTTGGATTTGTAAGATGTTGATATGTTGCTGTTTATTTTCTCGTGGTATCCGCCATCTCCCTCATACACCATCACGTGCAAAGAAAGTATGTATTGTTGCAATAAATCAAAACTTTATTAAGTGAATCACATATTACAAGTTAACATGTGTTTGCTTCAGTAGATCCTGTTCAGTAGTTTACAATTTACTAGTATCCATTTAGCGAGTGTTTATGTGTATATACAATGGTAGGAAACTACGTCATCACGCACATGATAAATGGTTTTAAATTCGCTACAGAGCCCCAACTAGAAACGAAAATTTGCAATTTCTTTACATGATATTGTTCAGGAACTCTGTCAGACATGCTATCTCGCGGGCATAAATGTTATCGATTGATTGACTGCTGTGTGTGGGCTTATGTCTGTTCGACATCTACATAAGGGAATACACTGTATAGTATGAGGCTTCAACACAGAAAGTACTGTAATTTGTCCAGCACTGAAACAGCGGTATCCTGGTCTGCTGACAGGCGTCCATACATACACTACGGATCACTTTGGCATATACGTGAATCGGAGTAAGAATCGCCGTTAATATATGGATCCATGTAAATAATTATGTATCGTTAATAAACTTAAACGGCCTCTAGTTTGTTCCCGGCCTCTATTATGTTACCAAACTGTGCTACGTGGCCTCTATTCCGTTTCCCACTGGCATATATTGTGTATACCCCGACGGCATCTAACGTGGTACCCAGCAGCAGACGAGCATTAACGTCTGCGGTACTGACAGGATGGCGGCTGACCAGGTTCAGGAGTAAACTGCATATGTAATAATAGCGTCTACAATCAGAGTTAACTACATGTACACGTATGTATTGACCGAATGACTGCCATTTGTATGACTGTAACTATTTGATTATTCAGTTGCGCTGAATTAAAGTTGCGTGGAATATAAGCATGTACGCTGGTGGACTGGACATGCTGGATGGCTGGTTGGTTCGTGTGTATCACTAGACGTGTGCCAGTGAATGGTGGCTACATATTAAATACAGGTGTAGTAATTCCTTTCCGACTGTTCCGTTCATATGGCGAGAACGGGGTGAGGGAGTTTGGGCATCGGGAAATGGCGTTGGTGATTTTATGAATAATTGTTATAGATCTACATAATTATTATACAGGGGGGGTGGGGGAGGGGGGGGGGGGGGGGAGGCACTGAAGAAAGTAGTTTGAGTTAATACAAATACAAATGTATGAGTCAATGAGAGTTATTATATAGTAAAACATGTACTTGGGACCAACAATTTGACTTGGAGTTATCAGAGAGTTTTAGGGGTTTCCTCTTTATTGTGTCATTACAATTACAATTACACTCGAAGGAAGTAGGTGGGAGCGGAGGGTGGCGTGCAACACCTTGGTGAGTTGATAAATCTGAAGACATTGAAAGGTGCAGTAACAGTGGACGCTAGATTGTCCTTAAAAATAATCCTGTGTCATTTGTTTGTTAAAAGCAAATTAGTTCTTGATTTTGTTTTTAGATAGTCTAAGCATTAAACACATTTGGGTGGATTTTTTTTCAAGCACAAAATGGCCGCCAAATTAAAAATTGCCGCCATAATAATAGTAAAATGTAAAAATGTAACAACTAATTTTCATTTCGGACCTGTTTTATACTTTATGATAGTGTATGCATTTAGCATTCATGATAGCCATTTGTATTAATACAAGAGTCATATTTTTGACAATATGGGGCGTATTACATTTTCACCAGTATGCAATTGACCCGTTTGTATATAAATACATTCATGAAGTTGTGTGTCTGTCCAACGATATTGTGTTGGCTTAAACTTTACTGTCATGGCCTAAGATCGCACGACGTACATGTTGTGGAAATATGGCCACTCAAGATATAGTTTGGCCGCCCCTAACAATCATATACTAGGCTCAATGGTAGTTTTCACTGTTAGGAGAAAATCGCATTTTAAGGTTTTAAGCGTGCATCATAAATCAAGTCGTTTACAGCAAGCATGTAATGTATTTATATGTGTACTATACAGTTCATGTAATGCATATTTTGGAATTAAATTATAATCTGATCAATCTTTCATTTACATTATGCCAGAAGTGCACTAGTGAACACATAATATGTTTGTAATCTGCTTCAAATGTTGCCTTGGTGTTATATGTATTGTAAACCATACCAAATAATATTATGACGTTAAAACCATACATGGAATTTGTTTGAAAACGCGCATGATAGCAACACTACCATCTACTTTCAAATAATAATACATGGCTATTACAAGTCGTGTAGTTATTACAGTACATGGATGTACATGTACTTATACTTAATAGCAACAACACTTTTCTGCAATATGTATTCATACTTATATGATAGTAACGTGTCTTCTTGGGTGTTTATTATGCAGAACAATTATCAAAACCATGTATATGACTTCATTACCTTTATGTTAATCAGTTCTACACATCATTGCAGTTCATTTATTGACTAAGATGGAGAGGTACTGAGTTGCTGACAAGGATGAGTGTTGTGATAACTGAGTACAGTCTACCCTATCCATAATCAGTACATTGATTACTCCATACAATGCTTTAAGTTTTGAAATGTATCACGACTCAATTACATTGTATGACTGCAGGGTCAGACACAATCATTTTAGTAGATATTACAGCCACTGGTCTACATAGACTAGTAATGTGAATACATATCCTCCTCCAGCAGAACTATGATGTCTATGCTTTTTCCGTTTTGCCACATACGACAGTATCCCAGTGACTGCTCTATTGCAGCATTCATTGAATCACACTCCATATGTGTGTGGCCAGACTCGAATAACGTTTGTTCTAATGTATTAAGATGTGTCTTCACTGCAACTGCATGTCTGCGACATACTGATTCATGAGTTGTTATGTACATAATCAGAGTACATAGCAACAGGTTTGATGGCTGGTTGCAAACATTTAAAATGCGCAATCAGACAAGATCCATTTTCCTGGTTTCATACCAAATGTAACATGTGCCATTATATATAGCTAGATTGACTATTACACTCCTGAATCATTTTTTACGTCTGCTGATTATTTTCTATATTTCATTTTTCATATAAAACATATGGTCAGTCCTGTTTATCTGTCTGTAATGTTCGTTTTCTTTGCAAGTCCTTTCCTTCGATTGTAAATGACGTTGTTGTATTTTTGTATCAGCAGGGGTCAACATATTTGCTTTTTCCTTTTTATTATAGACAATGCACGTCTCACAACAACAGTCTTTAGGTTTGTGAAAAGAATAGTTGTACTCATGTTAAATGTTAAATATGTAATTAATGATGCAGGATTCAGTCCATGGTCTGCACAAGTCATACAGCAGTTGATAGGTCTTAGCTCCATAATCCTCATTTAGCGAATCCTTAATATTGTAATGAGTTTCCATCACATGGAATGAGTCTATATGAGCTTTTATATGAGTGAATACATTAGCAGGTGTCTTATTGCATGTACTATGCGTTCCAGCATGTCTGTTCCTGTGAATGAGTCATGTGCTTCTACAAATATGTGTGTAGAGACGAAAATATACATTTACCAAATAAGCACATGATTGTGCATTATGTGCATCTTGCAATATCATGTGTATTTCCGGTTACATGAGTCTGCTATTTGATCAGGAACTACACTGGTCACACAGCCCATTAGTCCCATTCTCCCAGTCACTGCCACAACTGGCGTTGTTTTTGTTTTTAGTTGGGGCTTATGGCTTTTGCGACCAGTGTAAATCCAGATCAGCCTGTGCATCCGCACAGTCTGATCAGGATCTGCACTGTTCGCCGTTCTAGCATTTATGGTAAGACTGGTTTCTTTCAGAAAATGTGAAACACTTGACAGTCTAAAATGGTGATATCTCATCAGCACAGACGCTCTAATCGGAAACTCAAACAATGGCAACACCACTCCAGCAATCACGATCAAGGATCTACCATTGACCAATCACACGGCCATATGTACACCATGGCACATGTCATATACACGGGTGTAGCTCTAAATGTCATTTATCCGGCCTGAATGCTGTTTGTATCTTTTTAATTTGTTTGCAGTGTAAACTGTGGTTTCGTCACACAGCGGAGAAACTGTCCAGACTACAGGGATGAGCTGGTATCTGGCTAGGCTGGCAATGCAGCCCGTGTTACGTGATGTCACAGCTAATTAAAGTTGAATTACGACAGGAAACAGATTGATCAGTTTAAGATACCATCGATTATGCAAAAGTACATCGAACATCAGCAGCGCCGGCGAGTGCGGGGAATCGAACAACACCGGCACCGTCTCTAACGATACCGATCGAGCTGCCGGTTGATGATATAATTTGTATGTGCATGTACCCGTTTGTCTAATATTCACTTGGCCATATAGGAATCAAATAGTTCAGTAGAACCTCTCTAAACCGGACGCGCACGCAGTCTTTATATATATATGTGTGCCTGTTCAAGTTCGCCAAGCACAGTCGCATGCGTTGGCATAGTCATATATCTGATTTACAGCGGAATATCTCTTAACCGGACACCCTGGGGACCTCCCAGGGTGTCCGGTTTAGAGAGGTTCCACTGTATATACAATTATTTATACTTATATAATATCTCAATTACGTTATATAAATGTTTTCTTGTAGCAACATGAACGAATCTGCTATTGCTAATATTTGCATGTCCACCAAACATGCCAAAAGCAACAATTAAAATAAACACGTAATTGCATGATGGCCAGTTTGAATATCTCAAATAATGTCTGAGCTCTCCTGTTACATGTATCGCTATATGATTGCCCGTTTATATGGATAAAAAAAGTAAAGGTAGTATCTCACTGGGCTGCGACAGCTCGCGACTAGTTGGAAACACAAAATTGCGAAAAAATACGCGAATTAGCGACAATTTTCACTTGGAATCACACTGAATTGGTACTTACGACACGTTCGCGTATGTTGCACGAATGTAGCACGAATGTCGCACGAACTCCCATAGTCCTGTCCCTGATATGAAGACCCGTATACATTGAGATGTACCCTATATTTCTCCACGGATTTCAGCAACAGGACCATTGCCCCACATAATTGACCTGGGTAGACATCGGAACAATGGGACATTACTCTGCTGGGGACCATTTTCAAAATGGCCGCCATCGTCAATAAAAAAAAATTTCCGTTTCGGATCAAACTGGCATAAAATCATGTGTAATATATCGTTTTGTACTAACAGGTCGAGGAAGTCATTTTTACCATTATTTTCTCATTTCCAGTGATGAGATAGCTCTAAAAACAAAATGGTTGCCAACAGCTATAGTGAAAAACGGTTATTTTGGACTGAGTGTAAAGATAGGTATAGAATGTGTTCAATTGTCTGGTTGATGTCTTAAATGATTAAATGAAGTAGAAAACAGATGGTGTATTGAACACAGTGCTTCATTATCACATACTTCACAAGTAAACGGCTGTTCTCCAGTATGATATGCATGTGTTTAGAGAGACTAGAACTCTGTAAAAATGTGTTTAACATTGCATTATTACAAGATGTAATGACATTTCCGATGTTATTTTCATTATTTTCTCATTTATTTTCTTGGAAGAAGCCAGCGAAGATAGTCATATTGTTGCTCCAAAACATGCTCCCTTTCAAGAAGCAGGACATTTCTGATGTTAAACTAGATACGAAACAACAATCTCGCAACAGTTAGTGCTTGTTTACACATTGTTCATTTCCTTTGTGACAAAAGTGAACACAGTTTGAGTCATTGGATCTGCACTTACACCTCCTGTCACATTTACCAGTGCATTGGCATAGCACGAGCATGTTAGGTGGGAGGGGATAGAGAAATCGTTCGGGGACGAGAACACCGCTCTCGTTGGTCCAACCGAAATCTTTGGGGTCCAGACTGTCATGGTTTGGTTGCAGGAGTGTGATGGCATTCCGTATCACAAAGAAACATCTCCGTACATGACCACATATGGCTGAGGAAGTTGGAGGTAACTCATTTAGAGATTTACCTTTCAGATAGCAATCATATCGCAGTGTAAGGAATGTGTCAACTGTTGTGCTTGAGCGAGCACCTGCCCAAGGTCGAACGAGGTATTGTTCAACAACACGGATGTCAGCCTCAGTCAGTGAATTGGTTTCTGCAAAGTTGGTCAGGGACATGGGCTGGCACACAAGAGCGGCATGTTTTGTGCCAACTTTACTGACGGCGTTGTCACCAGAGAGAACATGAGCTTTGATGAGGATACTACAGGTATCTGCTCCTAGCCTGGTATGGAGTGTGTGTAGTGGTATCTTTCGTCTGTGCTCTCCTGTTCCATATTCAATCCACAGCTCTTTGAGACCTTTGGTTTTGAAGACTGTCATGTATCGCAGGATGAGCGCAATACTATCTGTGTCATTGGATATGACTACAACTCTATCACATCCTCTCTCTACGCTCCATGCTATGTGTGAAATCAGCCTGCAGTCTGCTTCCTCTTGGCAGCTAGAACACGTGGGCACATCAACAGCTGATCCAGGTTCCGCTTGAAACTGTGCGTTCATGACTTCATTGTCCACTACCATTTCCATGACAACAATGTTACTGTGGTCCCTTAGTGCTATGTTTCTTGTGAGGATTTGAAGGCTTTCTTTGTTTTTGGAACTAGCCCAGAACTTCCCCATTTGCATGTGGTATAGGGACTGACTCTGTCATGGCTACTACATCTATCGTGCCACCGGCTTCTTCTGCCCGTCGCCCTCTCTCTCTCCTTCCTTGACTGACAGCTCGCAGTAAGAGTCGAAGACAAGGTGGGTACATTCAGAATGACAGATGCTCCTTGCATAGTTGAGGACAGTTTCAATGGCTTGGCCGAAATGTTGAAAGATCGACAGGTTTTGGATATTGTCTAATTTTAGACATGAAGTCAAGAACAACATAGTTTTCATATGTGAAGGGTTGAACACAGAATCTGTTGGAAGTAAGTGCTTTTCAAGTTCAGCTACAAGTTTTGACTTTTCTGGCTTGGTTACAGCGAGGAAATGTGGCATCTCCATCAAACAGTGGGCTGGTGTCGAAAAGGTCGTGACTCACGACTTGCTCAACTGTGTAACCTCGTTGCTTAGCTATCTCAACAGTACGTACACTAGCAGCAAGTTGTTTAGTAGTGACGACTGGTTTCTTGGGTTTACCTGTCGGGTACTGTCCGGCGGCTGGCTGTGTGTCAAAACGTGGAAGCTTAACCTTAGAAATAGTGCCAGACAGCTTGACTGTCTTCAGAACAAATCGCTCATTCCGGTATCCCTGGTAGATTTGCTCACCAATTTCAAATGCTCTGAGCAGCCTAGCCTTCCTTCACTTCTATGCAACCAGCTGGTGCGTCACGATGTTATTAATGAAACATTTATTGTGGTCACTGCGAATGGATTCTGACGCTGTGAGATGAAATAACAGTAATCGCGATACGTTTTCATCAAAGACAATTGACTTTCGGCCACGGAGCTCATGATGTATAAAACTGTTGCATCAAGGTGTGCCATCAACCCAGCAATTGTCAGATGGTTGAAGAGGTTGGTGATTTCCTGTTGATCTCGTGAAACAGGAGTTCGAACTCGGCCACTATTGAAGCATCACCCGAGCTGCCCACAATCACATGTCCACCCGGACCTTTCTCAGATCTGTTGATGGTCTGCTCGAGGTTTCATGTCAGGTGAGACGGCACTGAATTTACCCCCCTCTCTGTCTTGGATCACAAACTGACCCATCATGAAGCGGCGAAACAGCATGGGTTGCTCAACTTCCATAACTTCAATCCTCTCAAGGTACCATGATGCATACCTAAGGTAGTTGATACAATCAACACTGTGAACATTTTCATTCGATTCTCTCACTGTGGCAATATGGAGTGGCCAGTTCCCTTCTCTGTCAGCAGTGATCATCTTCTTGATCACAGACAGAATGTTCTCGAATAAGCCCAAGTATTTGCAGAGCTCTGACTTCGCTTCACACTCAGCTGTGAATGCCTCAAGCTTCACACGCAAGTTATCAGAGCTAGACACCACAGATTGAAACTTGTCAACCAGATCTGGGGGGATATTGTGATCACTGAGACTATCCTTCAAATCACCAACAGAGTGCACGAAAGGAGTGTGTGAATCATCCGAATTCATTTCCCAGAAAGCTCTCCATTTCAGAAGATTGAGCACTTCACCCACAATTAGCATACCTTTGAATGCTCGCAAATAGTGAGAACCAGCTAGGACTGATTGCAGTACTTTCTTTTCCAAAGACTTCAGCCTCAATCAATCCATCATCGAAGCCCGTTACCATGTCAATAAAACGTTCCAGCGCCAGCGCAAGAGTTACTTTGCAGGAAAATGGAACTATCCCATCATTGGGTATATGTCAGCAAAGGTGTCAGGTTCTGTCAGAACCACTTCTGTTACTACCTGAAACACCCCCTCATCACTGAATACTGGTAGAATAGACTGGTTCAACTGTTGACGTACACTTTGGAAGTTTGTAAGAGCTTTGCGGACAGTAGCATAGTCTGTTACAGGTTTTGGAATCATTGGTAGGAATCCAACTCTCATCAGAGGAACATTTGCTTCAGAAACAAGCGCATGAATGCTACCCCAAGTCGGAAGATCACCTGGCAGATTTGCCGTTAAATTTGGAAGTTCAGAGCGCACAAGTGTAATGACAAACTCAGTTTTATCAGAGTCTTTCGCGGCTTGATCAGGATCACACAAACCCAAGTTGCTATTTTCTCGAAGGACAAAATCTGGTGAAAGTGATGGTCGAACAACACTTTTTGCATGATGTGGTACAATCTGACAAGGTAACTTCTGACCAGTGGGGATAGACGATTTTGTTAAGCCTGTTGAAGATACATTGGGCTTAGCAGCTGGTGCACTGACTTTCTCCTGGAACAATACCATAGCAGTATAGTGCTTGCTATGTGTGCCTGAAAGGGATGACTCGTCCGAGTAGTCGCTGTTGTCCATGGCCCCGATGCAAAAATCCCAGCTATTTAAAAATGGACTGGGAATTGGAGGGGTACCGTCAGCTTCTGATTTGAGACCGCATATGAGGAAAGGAGGCTTCGAGCTCTTCGGACTTCATTATAACTGGTGGAAACCCCAATGCGATTCAGTGTTGTGATGAGAGCTCGACTCCTTGTCTTGCCGTACACACTTTGCCCAACCATGGCATGCATTGGGGTCTTTTGTCGGCCCTTGTGTATGTGGTATGTTATTATTTGAAACAGACAGTGCAACTGAGTGTGAAGTGTTTTGACTGACTTGTCTGCCTCATCATCATTATCCTCCTCATCACTATCATTCGGGCATTCTTCCTCATCATAATCATGCATGAGGGCTTGAATTCTTGTCATGCGAGCTTTGGGAATATTGAAGAGAGATGAGAAAAATGTCAATAGTCCATCTGGCATCTGAGTCTTCTCCCATGACTCCTTGATTTCTTCAGAATCACAGAACCTGTCGCCCAATCCAAAATTAACCTTTTGGATGAGTACCTCGCAGCAACGTACCAGATTGTCTCATGATGTCTAGATTCTTGATTTTGACAATAAGATCCTCTTGGCGAACATGGGACGAATATACCATCTCTGATGCATTTCGCCTGGGGTTCTTGACAAACTGGATCCTGTCACCATAGTGATCAATCAAGAGTTGTTTCACATCTCTGTTCCGGATATTCAAATCATCGTCACCAGTGTTTAGAGATACCATGAAGGATGCAATTTTCACTTACATGAAACCATAATCTTTCTCCAGGAGAGGATCTATCTGCTTCACTGCTTCTTGAAAGAGAGCATGTTTTGGAGCGACAATATGGCTATCTTCGCTGGCTTCTTCCGAGCTGCGCTGGTAGTTGAGAATGTATTTATTGATGCATTGTTTGTGACAGTATAGATTAGCCGCAAACACAGCCTCTACGGAATTCACATCTGAAACCCTGTCAAATACGTCATCACAGTTGTGATGTGTTGCAAGTAAAAATAATTTTGCTCGTTCCCTCTCGCAGATGCGGAACTTTTCCCTGCTTTTTAGTCCTTTAATTGTCAAAGAAAGGTTGCCACATATGACACAGGGGATGTAATTTGAATGTATATTTGAACTAGGCTTGGATCTGACGTGTGTTTCACTGCGTAGAGACATTGGCGGTCTACATTCATCACTGGTCTACCTCCATCTCTACCACTTCTCGCATGCCTTCTGTAGTTGCCTTTCTGGAAATAGCTTCAATGGTTTTCTTCATTGTATACACCTTATAGCATGTGTCAACATGGTAAACATAGCTTTGATCGTCATGGTTCGAAGGCGTTTAGCAACAACATCTTGTCTAACTGTCCCAGCATGTTTTATTTTCTCGCGACCATTGGGAGTTGATGATACGCGACTCTTTCTGTCATGCTTTTGACAAATGATGCATTGTTTCAAGTCAACATCACAATATTCATTATGTGTAAGTTTTAACACCATCGAGGACAGCACCGGCTGAGGTTAATGATGATGTTGATGGTACTGGAGTTATGTCACTCATATTGAAGAACTAATTAGTAGTATATAAACACAATGTATTTTTACAACTAGTAGCATTCAGTTCAACTTTCAGGAAGAAGAAAACTCCACAATAAACATCGCTGGCATTTTAACGCCTGCTGGTACTTTTAAAATGGTAGCGTTGTTAAATGGTATAACGCCAATTACACATATTGTAATGTCCTGACACGCAGAATCTATTTTTAGAATCTATTTGATTCTGTGCTTGCTCAATCGATAAAGATATTGTTCTACAATTTTCTGCGATTTTCTCTTGCTTATCAGCAATTTTCTGCGATTTTCTCCTGATAATCCGCATTATGGCCGAAGTAACTGATGGAGACCGTAGTTTCCAGGAGGACGAGTTAATCTAGTCCCCGACATAAAGACCCGTATACATTGAGATGTACCCGAAATTTCTCAATGGATTTCTAAAAGGTCCATTGCCACACATAATTGAGACGCGCCGCGACATAACGTACCTTCGGGTATTTGGATTTTTCGCCGTAAATTGTAAGGGAAATTGAACGTAATGATCGTGAATAATGTACGAATTTGACGCAAATTTAAGAGCAGATGGCGGAATTGAATTCCGCGATGCGGAATTGAAATTCTGCATTTGGACTGAAATTTTTTGTGTCAAATTCTGACGTCATTTGCAGAAATTATGTTAACTTTTCGAAACCATCTACGGCGATAATTACAACTACCTGAAGGTACGTTATGTCGCGGCGCGTCTCAATATTGATTAATGTTGAATAAGAAGTCATTGTATTACAACAAGTAATCCATATAAAACGTACATGTACATTTTTATCAACATTTGTGCATCTGGTATAAAATGTAATAGCAATTTAATAGTATTCGAAATTAATCGGTCATGATTTTTTTGTCAATAAAATATGGTTTTTGGGCGCCATTTTGATTTTTGATGTCTCTCGTCAGTGGAAATGAAAAAAATGATGGTAAAAACGAATTCATCGACCTGAAATTAGTACAAAACGATATATTACACATGATTATATGCCAGTTTGATCCGAAACGAACAACAACAAAATGGCCGATGGCGGCCATTTTGAAAATGGTCTCCAGCAGAGTAATGTCCCATTGTTCCAATGTCTACCCTGGTCAATTATGTGTGACAATGGACCTTTTACTGGAATCCATTGAGAAAAATCGGGTACATTTCAATGTATACGGGTCTTTATGTCGGGGACTGGATTACCAGTGGAATTCGCCGGGAGTTCGCATATATGTCGCGCGAATGTGGCGATTTTTGTGCACTTGCGACTGTCGCACGAGTGTTGTGTGACATTCACTCGAATGTCGTGCGGCAGTCGCGCGAAAGTTATGCGTGACAACTGAGCAATAGGCAGTTCGCGCCTGTCTCGCGCCCGGGATGTCATATTCTCATTTTTATCTCCAATCAATCACAATTTAGTTTCTTAGGTCGCCAACCCCTCACAAAGTTGTCTCACATTTCTCGCACTTTCTGACTCACGGAAACTAAATTGAGAAGGATTCGAGACTTGCGAATTTTTTGAACATGTTCAAACTTCCAGCGACACGAGAGTGAGGCCCTGTGTCTCACGAGAGGAAATTGAGAACCCCTGCGAACGTTTCGAGACATTTTGGAAACTCCCTCGCTAATACCGTTCGCAATTTGTCGCCAACAGTCGCAGCCCAGTGAGATACTATCTTAGGTTGGGGCGATTATCTACGGAGCCCCGCAGTGGACATGGATTTCTTTTTATTAACTCGTTCCCATGAAATAACAATTCGTTCCGTCAATTTAACAATTCGATCCCTCGAATTAACATTTGTTATTTCGTTGGAACAAATTGTTATTTTGTGGGAACGAATTAATAAAAAGAAGAATTATACGTCCCCTGCGGAGCTCCGTAATTATCACTATTTTGTACATAGTTTAGTTCCGGAGATTCCTTCCATAGTATATATACGTACTTCCATTAAAACGCACTATGACACATACAAGTAGTATGCCTATCAGCTGGTCCCCCATTTTCCATCTGTTGTTCTTTCTGACAATTATATCAATGCTATATGTATAGGTTATATGATTTGTATGTGGATATATGCACGAGCTCCGCAGGGTGCGATATTGCGCGGCTTTAGGGCAATATCGTTGCGCGGCGGAACGACTGGCATACATCCACATACGAATCAAATAACCTTTTTATTACTATTATCACTCACAATGTATATGCTCCTCAAAAGGTATACAACATAGAAACAAAATAAACATATTAGTGGTGGTTTAGAAGAAACTATTTTACGAGGTTCCGGAACTGACCAATATGAACTCTCAGGAGACGTCAATATGGAAATATATTGACGGCTTGAGTTCCATTGTGTTTCAATGTGAAACAAAAGTACGTATATAATAATACTGGAATATGTTGGTGACAGAGAAAGTACATGCAAATGTGTCACCATCACCATCCAATGTACAAGGTACACTGTCTGATATATGGTTAACTATATGTGGCTGCTACTGGAGAAATATGGCTTATCAGTTTTGCGACCAGTGCATATTCAGATCAGCCTGTGCGTCCGCCTGTTCGGTGTATCAGGATCTACACGCTACGTAGATCGCTATCAGATACACGAGCTCGCGATTTGATCATGAGCTGCATTGGTCACAAATCCCATCAGGCCCATTTACCCGGTCACAACCAGATATATTGGAGCACTTTATATCTACGCAAGCCCTCAATGGGCGGTATCCTGCTTCAATCGGAAAGAGTGGCTTCCTGAATGAATAATGATAACATATCAAGTGCCTGTCAATGACATCAACTTCGGTCGTATTATCTTCATAATTATCTGTATGAGATGTGTGCGTTATTGCAATGGAAAACCGAGGCTATACCAAGTTGTGTGTGAAATCAGTCAACGAGTTTAATAACTTGTAGATCTAGATTGCATCAACACGAATGTATATTATGTGCACAGCATAAACATAGCATCATGCATTGTCATAATCAATCCTCAAGTGTGGCTGTGACTGACCTAATGGAGTTTTCGGATTTGAGACTACCAGTGTAGATCCAGATCAGCCTGTGCAGTCTGATCAGGATCTGCACTGTCATGCTTCTAACAAGCAATATAGATCATTATCAGGCTACATGAGTGTGCTATTTGATCTAGAGCTAAACTAGTCACAAATCATATAATCCCCATTTCTGTAGGCCCAGCCACAAATATAGCTGTGATTGGAGAAAATGGGTTTTCGGTTTTGAGACCAGTGTAGATCCAGATCAGACTGTGCATCCGCACAGTCTGATCAGGATCTGCACTGTTCTCCATTACATCAGACTGGACATAAAGCCCCATTTCTCCAGTCATGTTTGTGGCTGGACCTACAGACTGTGGATGTTCTAGCGCACTGTAGCAACCTGATAATAACCAATACTCTTTTACAAGCGGGAACACTGCTGAATTTATTTAATGACCACTGTATATCCTGATCAGACTACTCCGGTGTGCAGTGCAGACTGATCCGGATTTACACTGGTCGTAAATGCCATAAGCCCCGTTCCGGTAGTCACAACCACCGTTGGAAAACGGCGAACACTGTCCCGCGTGACGACACTGCTATATATAGACGATCAAAGCAAATCTGCAGGCGCATGGCATTCAGTATCAAATGTGTCCACCAGACACATGTACAAGCCATTGTCAACATTGTACATCAGATATCAGATGTCAGATATATGATGTATGATTAGATTAGATTGTCGCTATGCACACTATATTGTAAATGTTTCTGTATAATATTGTTGTACATGCTCATGGGCCAGTTGGCTTAATACAAATAAACTTTCATCTATGATAAACGCATCGAGCGAATATCACATATCTATATCTATACGTATTTGGCGCATTAGTACACCATCGACTGCGCTAATCCTGCCAATATTTGAATTTATTTTCATTTTTAAAATACTTGAATATTTCGCTTGAAATCAAACCGCTTGATTGGTCGAGCCTGAGCTGTGCTATTGGAAGAATGGGATTGAGCCCCCTTTTCCCGTTGACGCCTTCAATTATGAAACATCCTATGTACCGTATTATATTTGCCGACAGGAACTGCACGGTACATGGGGCTCCGGAAGCATCATAAGATTGGTCCGTCGAATCTCGTGGGTGTCCCCATTACCAACCCAAAGTGAATGTTGTTACCATTCAGTTGAACCGTCTCGCCGAGACGGTTGAACTGAGTGGTAACAACATACACTTTTGATGAGAAATGAGAAAAATTGCAGAAAAAAATATTTACATTCGGTTTTTTTGTTAAATAATATATATATAAACTTGCATCTATGATAAATGCCTCGAGCGAATATCACATATCTATGTCTATACGTATTTGCCGCATCAGTACACCATCGACTGCGCTAATCCTGCCAATATTTGTAAATGCATTTATACAAAATACTTGAATATTGTGTTTGAAAGTAAGCAGCTTGATTGCGCTCCAGTCTAGGTACAGCCAATCAAACTGATTGATTACTAGCTGATTGCCAATAGATGTTCTGAAATGTTGAAATGTCGAAATCTTGGCAGAATGAACGCAGGCAGTTGTGTAACCTGCCGATCTTTGACAATGTAAGTGTCGTGTCCCATGAATGATAATGCGCATGCGCCGGTTGGGATGGGCAACAACAGCGGGTACAAGAGCGTTCATGCCCACTCATATACTTGTATGAGACACGCCATGTGAGTTTGTACCTTCGGACATCTGCGTAATTTCATTAAATACGTTAACAAAATTTACAATATTTGCGGAATATAATATTTTGACGCCATTTACGGAAGATATTGTAAATTTTGTAAACGTATTTCATGAAAATCCGAAGGTACAAAATCACATGGCGTGTCACATGCACAAGTGGTAACAACTTTCTGTCTGACGTACTCACGACCTGACGTCATCATCCCACGAGCTGTCTTCAAATGTCGATAGTACAAACAAGGTTACTAGAAAAGTGCTTTTGTCTGAATTAAAACAATCAGGAAGTGGAAATATATTTTTTTTTAATGTGAATGTTGGGTCAAACCGTTTGTCTGTTTCGAAATGCAACATGTTTATTTTCCATCACCTCCAGTTCTGAGTGTGATTAGCTGAAATATCCAAAATATTCCGAAATTCCTGACAAATATAAGTAATTTAAATCAGACTTGGTGAATGCGTTAATGATTTCTGGCCACTGTAGATAGTTCAATGGCCACGATGCATTGGTATGTGCAACCAGTGTATCCAGACTGTCTACACCAGTCGTCGTGTTGTCTATCAATGCACTATTAATGAATGTATGCATAAAATTAAAGTTGCTCCCTAAAAGTATACTTAGCCATTTTGGTGAAGTCGGCTACTGAGGCTTTGCTAACCAGAATGTTCTACCTGAAAGCGAGAACACTCGGATGCACAGGCTGTTCTGGATCGACACTGTTCGCAAAATCCACAAGCCCAATCACAGCATAAACATGTGCGAGGGCGGATGAAATGTCTGCGATAAGGATATACCATATAAATATATGGAGGGAAGTCACATACTCACAGACATCTTTGATAGAAAAATGCTATACATGAACTTGTCATTTTGATAAGTCAAGATTTTAATCTCATTCACATATATCAATATTTGGACAAAGCGTTTGTATCCAATACATTACCATGGAGACGGTTATATGCACTGTGTCAACGTTGTAAGAGTCGTCGTTTCAGAATATCATGAAGTGTTTGCAGTCACAAATTCGCCACAAATGGACCTCGACCTAAGAAAACCGGGCTTATTCCCAATATAGTCGATGAAGACCCAGACCAACTTGACATCATTACTTTTAGATAGAGACAAACAATGTTTAGTTTCGTTTTGGAATTTTCAACGAGCTGTGTGCCTATTGAGATACATTCGCATGTGTGTGTGTGTTCACCCATCATAATGGCGAGAATCAGTGAAAATTGTTGCAAATGGCATGAGTTCATGATACATACTTGCTATGCATAATTGTTGACGATACCGACTCAGCTTTCTGATAATACTACAAGTATAAATGCAACCCGAGTTGACTAATCAATATTACAATATACTATAAGTTATTATTTGTTTTATTTATACTATATTTAACGAGGGTGACACAATTTGCCAAAGCCAGTCTACCCTGTGGCCTCCACTACAGAATTACATTAAAAAGCATGTGCACATACAATTATATACAAGTACATGTAATAATTTGGCGTAACTAATAACTGCGAATTAACTAACATTAACTACGAGGAGCGTAAACAACGATCGATTTGCATTTGATTGAATACTAATAATCATAACCTGGTCACTTTATGACTTCACCTCATACAATGGAGATCGCCTTGCTTTTCCAAAGTCGGTACAACAACCGGAAGAGCAACACAATTGGGTGACGATTGACAAAACCGGCGTATCACCTTTGCGTCCAGTGTAGACCCAGGTCAGACTGCAGACATGACTGGGTTCACGTTGTTCGCCTTTCGATCAGAATGTACAGACCCACCATGCATCAAACAAATACATGCCTATTGCAACAATGAACATGTACGTGGAGATGATTCAGATTGGAAACAAGTTCTGGTTTGTCAGCTGACAGGAAGCGTCCATTATCTTGTCAGTTGTCTATATATGAGACACGCCATTTGATTTTGTACCTTCGGACATCTACGTAATTTCATTAAATACGTTTGCAAAATTTACAATATTTGTCATAAATTAAGTCAAAAGTTGACAAAATGTTCAGAGGGTCTAGCTGAATAGAGCACAGACAGCCTAGGCCCCGGTTGAATGGGACCCGGCTGTATATGTTTCGGATAAATGGATGCCTGAATGCAAAGGGCCCTGCTTAATACGGTTGTTTACTTTCTCATTCATCGAAAGTGTCCGCGGAAATTTGCTAATACATGTTGTATCATACGACGATCCCAATAATTATCGAGCAATATCTCTGATTAACATCATTAGTAAAATATTCACCTCAGTCCTAACCTCCAGACTCACAAAATGGTCACAGGAATACAATGTCATCGATGAGACTCAGGCAGGATTCAGAGCCGGATATTCAACCATTGAACATTTATTTACACTTCAAGCAATATGCCAAACATACCTCACGAAACCAGGCGGTCGCTTTTATTGCTTGTTTGTTGATTTTTCCAAAGCGTTTGACAGAATTAAACATGATAAATTGTGGACAAGCTTAACTCTGAAAGGTATTCACGGAAAGTTTTTGCGCATCTTGCAGTCCATGTACGGGAGACTATCCGCGTGTGTTCGAACAAACAATGGTGTCACGAGTTATTTCCCTTGCCAAATCGGAACGCGCCAAGGCTGTGTAAGCAGCCCGCTGTTATTTTCTCTCTTTATAAACAACTTGGCGACACTTACGCGTGATCATTGCGGCTCTGGCATTTTTGTATCAAATAACATACCCGATATAATAAATTTAATGTTCGTAGACGATGTAGCCAACTGTGCGGAAACAGCTATTAAACTTAAACAGCAAATTTGATTTATTCTGTAGGGAAACCGGAATGCAGCTAAAAATATAGACAAAACGAAAATAATCGTATTTCGAAATGGTGGCCGACTACGAGGCTATGAAAAATGGTTTTACCGCGGAACACCTATTGAAACTGTATCATTCTATAAATACATGGGGCTGTTCTATACCCCGAAATTAGAATGGACCTTAGCTAAAAGTACACTCGCTGCTCAAGCTCGTAAAGCGATCATGTCAATTAACAACTTTCAGCGCAAATTCGGATACTTCGTTCACGAAGACATTTTCAAGGTATTCGACGCGGTGGTAAAACCCATTCTCTGCGATGGGAGCGAGATATGGGGTCACGCATACTCCCAACAAATAGAGTCTGTGCATATTAACTTTTGTCGAACATTTCTCGGCCTGTCACGTCATGTTAACAGCAGTATGGCATTGGGAGAATGTGGGCGATTGCCACTCTGTTCCACATATTATGTGAAAATTGTTAAATATTGGTGTCAATTGTTGCAGATGGAACCTCATAGATATCCCAAAAATGCGTATGACATGTTAAGGCAGCATGATGACATAAGTCGGACTAATTGGGCGAGTCACGTCAGGATGCTGTTTTACCGTTTCGGTTTTGGCTACGTATGGATTGCGCAAGATGTAGGCAACGTTGGCACCTTTATATCACAATTTCAACAAAGAATCACTGATTGTTTAAAACAGGATTGGAGCAGGGAGCTAGACTCATCAGGAAGGTGCTACCTGTATAAAAACTTCAAAACTTTTCTTAATGTTGAACGATACCTAACCTTTGATGTACCTTATGTTTTACGTAAAGCAAATTAAACTTTTAGATGCTCGAACCATAGTTTAAATATTGAGATTGGAAGACATTTAGAAATAGAACGTCAACTTCGCTTTTGCCCATTTTGCCTGATAAATCAAAGAATAGAATTAATTGAAGATGAAGTGCACGCCTTTTTTGACTGCAAGTTATATTCAGAGTTACGTGTACTGTATTTAGATCAAAATTTATATTCGTCTAAAACGCAACACGAATATTTTAGACTCATTTCAACAGAAAATATACAGACAATCAGAATAATTGCACATTTTATTTATCACATTATGAAAAAACGAAATTCATTTACCGCTTGACATTTACCATATATGACACCAACCAACAGGGGACCACATGTCACTTGCGACCAGCGTAGACCTAGATCAGCTGTGAATCTGCAGCATGAATGATTAGTTTTACACTGTACGCAAATCCAAAACTCTTCTCGAAATGCTGAGATGACAAATTTGGCACACGGTCTACAGGATTTATACGTATTTATGTCCCTTCTCGATCCGGTTACATACTCATAACGATACATGTAGTAGATTTGGCGCTTGTTTAAAATTGTATTATACTTGTTATGTGTTATGGGCCTATGGCCTAATTCACTGAATAAAACGTATTAGTATTAGTATAGTATTAGTATTAGGTGAGTTTGTGATAATATGTTTGTATCGTATTGTTGCATTTTCTGTCAATAAGAATAGCGAGGCATGAACTAATGAAACCTAATTCCGCAAATCTATACCGATAGCTGCAGGGTATCGGTAGAGCAACCCATTTTCTATAAAGCTGATTACGTGCAGCGAATGCACCCGTTGTGTTTTGATCCAGTGATGTCAGCCATATTATATGCTGGAATAAATAACATAATCCTTTCACCCCTAAGTAACTTGACTGGATTTTGATATGTAAATGTTGCAACCAATCAAATCGTTACAAAGGGATTTTCAGGCTTGTTTGGTGTTTTTGTTCTCCAAAATATGAAAATTACTTGCAAAGAGTGAAGATCCTGATGAGACGGCTCGTCATGAGCCGGCTCATATGGATATACACTGTTTGTCAATACCACTATACGGGTCTGTAGTGCTGGGAGGGTTAAGGTCACGGTTGCCCCCCCCCCCTCCCCTGTTTATACGTTTGATAATCGATTCGCTACATCTTTCGGATTCGGATTATCTCCTCGTACGACGGACGAATTTTGTTCTAAGTAACGCTAATGTATTTCCTGTGAGTACGTGAGAAATGCGATCATGGCCCCATTAACCCCAAATGCCTCCATCAAAACCCTTCAGTATGACCCGTACTCGGGAAATCTACGTTGCTACCAAACAAGTCTGGATATCGTCCGTTTCTGACTACAGAACGTGTTCGTCAGTGCAAATTTAGGATCGTCTGGAAATCTCAATTGATGGATTTACATTTATTGAACATAGGCTGCATATGCAGTCTATACTCAATACATGTAAATCCAATAATTGTTCACAAAAAAAAACATGTTAATGTTAAATTTACAGACTATCGTAATGTTGCACTTACGAACATTTTAGTCTTACGAAGTTTACTGAAACGGCCCCCTGTTCTGCATTGTGGCAGTGAAAATGTCCATATGGCAGGAGTGTCTGGGTAACTGTGGAATATATATCGGCACCTGATAAACTAACAACTACTTCATCACTTGAACGGCGACATTGAACTGAGCAGGTCGTTTGTTTTTATCGGCCGGCAATTATCTCAAGGTTACCGGCGGCGGCCATTTTAACTGCTGGAAATTAACTTATATTTCCATTGCGTTTATTCTTATTCACTGGATTGTTACTTCTGGATTTGCGAAAAGTTAGATCGGGGCTGGGGTGTGCTTGTGGTGGGCGAATTTTCGGCTGGAATTGAGTTAATTTAGACTAGTTGCTATGGCATTTGTTTGTTCTTATTATTCATATCACCGTGATCTGGGTGGCACCTTGTGGATCTGCCTGTCCTCACGGTAGGGAAGTTGACTACTTGGTGCATCCGACTGCCACTTATAGAACACAACACATGCGTGTAGTCCTTCTAGGACTCGGACTGGTTTGTGGTTACACCCGTGTGGCTCTGCCTGGCTGCCTATATAGCGGATAAGCCGGGCGGATTGACCTATCTGGGTGTATCCCGCGGCCATTAACGGGTTCTGGATTGAATATGCGCATGGGTGAGATATATATACCATCTACATATTATTATTATTAATATTATTATTAGTATTATTATTATTATCTGGTGTGTATTCGTACTGCGACCAGTTCGCACCAGTGGGACAGGCGACGTGTTAACACATGGGGGTACGTGGACACCACGGGGAGCCGAGGTGTTCATGTCCCTGGCACGTTAGGCCAGAGTGTCCAGGCAACTCATTTTACAGCACTTTCTTATGCACGTAAGCCATATATAACAAGTCTAACCAAATCAACAAGTTAGCTCAAGCTCAGCCGAATTTTCTGCCTACCCTTGCCTGCTTCTGGCCCCGGCCTGCCTTGGAGCTGTGTGGAAGTGGCAACTATGTGGACGAAAGTAGCACTTGTTTTTACCGACTATAATTATTATGGCACCAACTTGCGTGTCGAGTGCCGCCAAGGGTGAATTGGTTCTACATGGGACCCGTTTTGCGCTGCATCACTGGTGCCAGGTTTTATCCAGTTACCCCCTATTTTATTCCCGCCTCCCGTGCACCGGGACACCGCGTGAGAATTGGACCGTATTGGACATAAGCAGTCTCCCATTTCGGCACACAATTATACACATCTATCCGCCTTGCAACAACATATATCACATATAACACTTCAAAATTCGGCCTTTTTGGACTTATATGTCCGGTATAGAATGGTCCCTTTCGGAGCCAATTTCCAAACCTTAAACCTTACAAGTTAAAAAAAAATAAAAAGTTAAAAAAAATAAAAAATAAAAACTAACAATTCTATTACGCGTTGCTATGTTCTTTGGGCCGGACACATCGAACACATTGGCGAGGTGTGTTTAGCCCTTAGGACTGCTGAGCGCGAAAAATTGTCGTCTGCAGTAGCTTTATATTTCGCTTATTTCTCAATAAAACAAACATGGTTTGGTACAGCACTTTATAATCATTCTTTCAATGGAAACTGATTCACAAAATGTAGCTTCAAAGCATGTTTGATTGATGATACATTAGAAAAAAAGGTAATTAAAAACAGCAGACGAACAAAATTTAATTCAGCAGTGTAAAGGGTTAATATAAAAGATTAATCCAGGTAACGGTTAGGAAAACGCGGTTAGGAATTCCCAGGTCTCGCAGATAACGCGAGTGTTATGCACATATATGTAAGTTACATATTTTTAGTGCTGGGAAATGCAGGTTATAATTTCACATGATAAAAACCAGGTCTATGATGCAGTCCAGTGTAAGAGTTAAGCAATTTGTTGTTTGGTTTCCATACTATATATTTTACCCCAGATCAAATATATAAACAATGTAACCCATAAATGGCACTGAAAAGTTCCGTAAAATCATGTTATTATTGTGAATCTTTAGATATGTGTTTCTTTTCATTTCATTTCCTCCTTTGGTTGGCACCCGTCTTATTTTCCTTTGTGACTGAAATTCAACCCTTTCAACATCACATACCAGTTATATTCTGTATTGGCAAAGAGTGTCAGTTCCAGATGAGCCGGTCTGGACACGAGCCGTCTCATCAGGATCTGCGACATTTTGCAAGTTTAACTTTTCCATATTTTTGAGAACAAAAATAAAAACGCTTCCCTTTTTCATAAATTCACTCTCTGAAAACTCATTTTGTGAACTATCAATTGCTTTGGGACTGACATTATTTGGCAATGAAAATCGCCAAAAACAAATTAAAATAAATGGCTCAAGTGAGTACATGCCTATATCGGCGGTGAATGGAAAGGGAATTACGCCACCCCGGAATTCCTTTCAAGACACCCTGCGTCTAACCGACCACCCTGGCAATTTCAGGAATGTACGCATATCTATTCGGCGATTACTCTAGGCTCTTTGGTTGGGATGTCCGGCGCGAAATATCCTCCTCCTATCGGCGGCGCTATTTGATAAGGGAGGTTAGAGGATACCACCAAATGGTTGCGAAAATCGCCCAGGGTGTATGCAAAATTAAAATTAAAAAATAGTCCCGGTATCAAAAAACACATTAGCGGCGGGTGATTTTGAGGTCACAGGACCACCGTTTGCTAGCAAATTCTTGGACCCTATTACTATCCCAGTTTCAATTGACTTGGGAACCATTTTGGGGTCGCTTTTAACACCAGTTTTCAGCATATTCTTTGCTAGCATTTTTAAAAGAAATAAAAAACTGAACCTGTATTGGCAATCGTGATGTAAAACAGAGTTTCCGTGGCCAAAAAATGTAAACAATATTGGGAGGATATGGACAAGGTTGGATTTTTCTTTTTTTTCTTATGGCGTAAGTGAACCTATTTTGTGTTAGTTCATGCAGAACCAGTACAAGACTGGCTTGCAGGTCATGTTACAAGTGGGTACCGACAGCAATCCATAACGTAATAGTGAAAAGTAGGAAGAGACTGGCCTTAATGGGATGGCAATCGGTTAAATTATATAGTAAAAAAACTAAAATTTTGGAGGTGGCTAAACCTAATTATGAGACACGCCATGCGATTATTTGTACCTACAAACATGTACGATATTTCATGACAATATGGTTTACGGAAATCTTTTTTATACGTGTTCTGGTCAATGAACGTCGAACGATGACAACATTTTCCGCATTTGCTATGTGGGAAATTTCGTCTCAAACTTTCGACGTTATTTACGGAAACCAAAACATTGTTTTTCATGTTCTTAGGTACAAAATCACTTGGCGTGTAATTTCAGAATTTTTATAGCCTTCCACCAATTCCCGACGTACAGAGAGAGGTACGGTTATGGCGTCGATATTCGGGCGGGTTGGCCTTTTGCCACCTCTTGTTTATTCAACCTGCATGCCATAACAATGAAAGAACGAAACACCACAAAACAGGATAAGTGGTAATTTCAACCCACTCCATGATGAGGGACCCCTATACGGGGTATGAACGAATTGAAATAATTGTTGTTTTGCTATTTTCCATTATTTTTATTCAAAAAGTATTTATGTTGTTAACCACTCAGTTCGAAATGGTTCAACTGTAGTGGGTAACAATAATTATACTTCCGTGTAATAATGAATGATAATTACATTGTTAGTAGTGGCGAGACCATTTGTTGGAAGCACAAGAAACAATTAATGGGGTAATCTATAAATCGGCACGGATGGAGTGGCGTCAAACTTTTAGTCACGTCGTACCATAATTTCTAAACCTCGGACGAGTTACCTTTTGGATTTTCGATTTCTTTCACCACTTCAATACTTTTCTCTTCGAGGGGTATGGATCATGGGAAAGGCAGGCAGGCGCATGCAGTGTTGGCGGCCATTGGACTATGACACATGGAACACATGGGGATTTCACCGGGACCCATTTTTGCATTAGAACGCCTTTATTATTCGTAAATAGTTACAGGGTTCGTTCTATAATTTACAATCGGTCGATGGTGTGGGTGGGCCGTAATGGACCGGAATTTCTTCGCTGCGGGAAACTTCGTAACATGAAAAGTGTGGCCCAATACCAACAAGCTATATTTATAAACGTTAGTTCCAATATTGAAAACATGCTTAACACCTGTAAACATTGGATAGGTTTATTTAAAATTAAATATAATCCGCATGTAATTTGCAAAAAAAATAGCTTCCCAATGAAATTTAGTTTCAAATAAGATTATCCCGTATGGTGGAGCCTCAATTTAGAACGTCCGGTACATTAAAGAGTCCAATATTTGAACCATTTTTACTAAACGCCATAGTGTCATGTGTCCCCTATTTATTGGAAACAGGACACTTTTTTTTAAATGTTTAATATACCAACCAATAACAAATTTACGTTTAAAAAGTCAGCTATTTGTTGTTAAGAATTGCGATTTTAATTTTCATTGTTTGAACGTCATACTATAATTTCGTGTCCTGCCATTACACGTACTGGTTCTCAAGACATTTTGAAATTGAAATTATTGCTGTCTTTTCATTGGTGATTTAACGCTCTTTACATACGGTAACTACCAGATACTCTAGTTGTGTTCTCGACGATTTGTGAAATTGCTACCAGACGATAAACTTTCTTGCAAATTAAATTTTGCTAAAGTTGAGAGGACAAATTACGGCGACAGCCATTGGCCCAAGACGGCATCCAATAATTGACCTACCTTTAATTTTACATAAGTCTATGGCTTCAAAGGACACGAAACATTCAATTTCAGGTAAAGGAACTTATTTCTTTATTTATTACTGTTGACCAATATTTGAATCGTGCTGACTTCGACAGCACTTTTAACCACAGGGCTACTAAAATAATTCCATTGTATTTAATCTAACATGAATTCAAGTGGGTGGGGATATTCAACATTGCCTGTGCTTGTGCCGAGTCATTGGTTTTCGCGACCAATGTTGTTTCCACAATTGTTGTTTAAATAGCTAATTTCTAATTTATGGTGCATCTCGGACTCTGTGTGTTTGTGGCACCTCGATACTTGTAGATTCACTTTGAATATATGTTTTCAGTCCAACAAGTCAATTCATTATATATTTAGGCTATTATCTGTTATCTATTCACTATTGTCTATATAGGCTTTCTAGCCACTTAAAAAAGACACTACTTTCATTCACCCCCCCCCTTTCGAGAGTCAAATGCGTTTAAAAAAACTGTAACAACAGTGATGAAATAGTAAAAAAATTGAGGTGTGCGAATCCAGGTACACTGCATGCATTTGCACAGCGGTGACTTTTTCCCCGAAATATCATGAATTATAGGGCCGGAGGCAGTTATTTTATTATTAAGTAATGTGTAAATTTTATTCCCGGCTTCAACACCGTGTAATGTGGCTTTAGCACACATCCAACAAATTTTACAAATGGTCTGATTATTTTTCCATGTTGTTTTATTAAGGACAAGTGTTTTCTTTTCAGAAAGTCACGTTGTTTAACACGATGTTTAGAAAAACTTATAACTAAAACAGTGCCAAACCCAAACAAGTAACAAATAAAAATGAAGTGCAGGTATTTGTAATTAAGGTATTTGCATTGGCCAGTGGGTGGGGCTTCCTAAAAATTTATTTTGTTACAACTGGGATACCCATGTTTGGTTCTGGTGGGTGGTGATGAGGGACTCTTCTTTGCTTCATTGGGGGTGACCTCACACATGGGCGGGGGTGGAGACTACTGTTTGTTGGGATTACAATCGTGTCTGTTAATTCTGCGCACCTAATAATAATTTTCGTGAAAATGTCCATATTCCGTCTAAATTACCCTGAACATTCAAGGCAGTTCTTAGTCGAGATAATCACGGCTAAAACAGATGGCTTTTACTATTTCATCTGTCGTCTATTATCTGTATCCGCCTAGCGGAGACCCAGCCAAATTTGATCAAAATATCAGTCCATTTTGTCCTTGAGTTTTGCGAATAATACGGGAATAAAATGATAACCAATGTATATTTGCATGTGTATTATTGGTTTATGAAGCTTTTTTTAACAGATCTGTTGTTATCTATTCATTTAGTAAGCAGGACCACTAATCATTTTGACCATGTTCTGAATAACTTTTTACCAAACTATCGGAATGGGATAAAATTGTGACTTAGTATACCGTTAATCAGCTGATTTATTCCAAAATCAACATAATTTATTCTGACGTAAGCTGGGCAAAACATTACGTGAATTGTGCATTAGCCGGTGTGCAGAATTAGCCGAAATGACATTTTTTATATGCAGATCAGAATGTCAGTTTTCATTGGTTTGATACATGTACAGATATGTATGTCAGTGATTCTATATTTTATGTACATCTGGTGTCCCGGTGTAATTTACTGACAAATCACACAATTTATAAGGAAATTTTTTTTTTCAGTAAAGTAAACTAATGTATAATACCAATCCATTAAGAAAACAGTATTTACAATTCTTGTTATGTGTGTTTAGTTATTATTTTCTGTTGTTGGCATATGTATGGTGCACCAAATGGGCATGTCCCGATCATCAATCAGCACAGTTCACAAGCCCGTAATTCTCAAATCTTGTCAATTTGTACTTTTACTATACATTGCTCTGAATTAAATAGTTTCCATGACATTAAGCTTATTCTGACCCCTAATTTTTTTGTTTGCCTTTTGTTGTCAACAATACTGACGTTAATGTATCTGTCCCGCGAAATCGAATCATTACCGTTACGCTGAAAAAAAAAAGTAAAATCAGAGTAACCTCCCTTTCCTACTCTCAGCTACTAATGCAATGAACACTGTTTATGGGCGCCCGATTTATAAATAAACACGGTGGTAACACAACTTAAGTCATTGCCGAGAACTAGACCGGTCTGTATTCGGAATTTTAAGGTTACACATTACATGCATCATTACCGTTCACGGTTTATACATCCATATGTATGTAGGTCGACTGAAACCAAAATTGGTAGATAGACACACTTACAACGTTGTCTTTGCATATTCTACCTTCATGATGCGTTGTATACAGAGGGGTGACAAATGGGAGTTTTTGAAGAAAAAATCATTACGTTACGGTCATTTCCGTTACAAAATTGTGTAACGGTAATGACGATCGTGTAACGGCAAATGATAAATTACCATACTAACCAGTCAGTTGATGCGTCAATTAGATATAAACCAGTCCCATCAGTTGTCGGTCAGTAATGGCACATTTATTCCAGACCTACAACATTTATATATCAGGATTTAATTAGTACAAGCTCTGAAACAACAAAAAACAGACACAGCTTGCAAGGAGTGTGGGTTTCTATTGGCAATCACATTAAAAGTAAACACTAACTTGAAGTTATATTGTACAGCATATTCAAAGTATAAATATGTTTGTTATATTAGCTGTATAGTATTATAAAAAAGGAAAGTCATTACGTTACGTTTTGTCATTACCATTACATAATCCATTGCCGTTACGCCCATATTTTTGGAGGCTGTGCTATTAATTAAATGTAGCTTTATAACGATGTTTGGTACATGTGGTAAAACACGGCATTCTATTAGTTGCCAAGCTATTTTGTTTTGCTTAACTTTACTGATTCATATTAAATACATGTTGTTGGGTTACCATAAATGAGAAAATTCCACGACTTGCTACTAAATTTCTCTGTTTCGCACTAATACAATTAGCTTATCATATTCTTGACACTTTTCTAAACAGATGCCCCTTCAGTTGATGTTTTATGCGATTGAAAAGATTTAAAAGCAATGTAAATGTAAAGCTATATTTACGTCATGTAAATGTTACGGATAATGGAAATTACATTTACTGAGAACCCCTGGTCCCTTGAAGTGGAAATAAAATTTAAAAAATGACGAGAACAATTGGCTATACTATTATAAATGTAACAACTGGACTGTCACCCAATGGAATTAACACAGTTTAATGAATTATTGGTTCTACATCGAAACTAGAAAAAACGACACCAATATGTACATAAAATATAGAATCACTGATGTCTCATTATTATTGAACCATGTTATTGTAGTTGCGAACAATAACTCTTGCAATCTACTCCTGTACCATCTGTAGCAGAGTTACTATTCCATTCATACATGTAGGCTTCCTCTACATAATAGCTAATCAGATCGGATTTACACTTTAGTTGTTAATTGTGACACAATTTGTATATTTTCCATCTGAAAAAAAATATTATAAAAGTAATACGTATGGATCACGATTTGCCTGGTTTGGCCCTCAGGTACGTTTTCATCTTTCGCTCTTTCTGTTACCTGGCAGTTGAATTGGGTTATTGCCCATTATAGAAGTAGTAAGATTATTACTGATCCTACTGCTTTTGGGAGGGGCCATGTGATTCTGGTGTGGCGAGGACCTGGCATCAGATCAGGATCATCCTGATTTCAGGGCTGAGTATATAGTTCTTTTATTGTAAATATTCATTTCTGATTTTAGGATTTTCCCCCCATTTGTACATGTACTTGAACATGTACTTGTACAGGTAATATGGGATTTATTACTAAACCCATTGACCCGGCCTTAAATGACCGCATCTGTTGATAGGCCGTTAGACCCCAACAACAAACATAAATGATATACGTATGCTTCCTCTACATAATAGCTAATCAGATCTGATTTACACTTTAGTTGTTAATTGTGACACAATTTGTATATTTTCCATTTGAATTTTTTTTTTATAAAAGTAATACGTATGGATCACGATTTGCTGGTTTGGCCCTCAGGTACGTTTTCATCTTTCGCTCTTTCTGTTACTTGGCAGTTGAATTGGGTTATTGCCCATTATAGAAGTAGTAAGATTATTACTGATCCTACTGCTTTTGGGAGGGGCCATGTGATTCTGGTGTGGCGAGGACCTGGCCTCAGATCAGGATCATCCTGATTTCAGGGCTGAGTATATAGTTCTTTTATTGTAAATATTCATTTCTGATTTTAGGATTTCCCCCCATTTGTACATGTACTTGAACATGTACTTGTACAGGTAATATATGGGATTTATTACTAAACCCATTGACCCGGCCTTAAATGACCGCATCTGTTGATAGGCCGTTAGACCCAATTTCAAACTAAATGATATACGTATGCTTCCTCTACAGAATAGCTAATCAGATCTGATTTACACTTTAGTTGTTAATTGTGACCTAATTTGTATATTTTCCATCTGAAAATAAAACTATATTATAAAAGTAATACAAAACTTTACGTGGGTGGTGGTCGAGAGAACGAGACGACGTAAATTAACGGTAGTAGTTCTCTATATAGGAATCACTATTTGCCTGGTTTGACCCTTCAGTACATTTTTATCTTTGGCTCTTTTGTTACCTGGGAGTTGAATTGGGTTATTGCCCATTATAAAAGTATTAAGATTATTACTTATCCTACTGCTTTTGGGAGGGGCCAAGTGATTCTGGTGTAGCGAGGACCTGGTATCAGACCAGGATTATTCTGATTTCAGCGCTGAATTTTGTTATTGTAAATATTCAGTTCTGATTTTGGGATTTTCCCCCCATTTATTTGTACATGTACGTGAAAATATACATGTACTTTTTCTTTTTATATGAAACGTGAATTTCGTCACTGATAACAGGGGCGATAACTGTGTTTCCATTAAAGGTTAATGGAAACTATATTCTGTCTGCTTAGTTTTGTTATGTGCACTATGATCGTACTTTATAATGTGTCAATAAAAATATTTGTTCTGGTGACACATTTAATTGGTATAAATAATTTAAAAATGTCATGTCTCATTTGCATATCAAAATAGCCTGATTCTCCGCGAGTCACTATCAGTAAAATCAATATTACTAAATGATTATATGTGTATAGTGGGCCTGCACTCGTAATTTTTAAAACTGGCGGAATACATGTACCGTAGTTACACAATTATACACTTATTTAATTCTTATAGGCAAACTGTTATGCCTACTAGATGGGACCACAGGTTGAATTACATTGTAACGGACCGAGGTCTATAAATACATTAAATATGCCTAAAAGCGTCCATAAACGAAAAAAAAAAGCTAATTTTTTTTTGTTACTCCCTCTATAACACACACATATATACCGTCGGTCCGTTACTTCAACCTGTGGAAATGGACCCCAACTTTAGCTGCTACATTTAATTTTGCGAACCAGATCTCTTTATTCACTATTCTGCAGAGGAAGACTATGAATGGAAACGTAACTCTGCTACGGACAGTACGGTTGTAGATTTCAAGAGTTACTGTTCACAACTATGAACAATGTGGCTTACTCGCTTACCACATTTATCCAAGTGTTGTGAGTTTGATGCCGGGTGGGATGTAGTTCTCTAAGCACTGTTTCATGTTGGAAAGTTGCGGAGTCATTTGCTGAGTAATGGTTAATACTGGTAAGAAATTCAATAAAAGGCTAACCATGTACATAATAGTGTTTGATTGTTTGTTTCAGGGAAGCCAGTCTACAGATCTCGGCCATCTTGGAAAATTTAATTTCGTCGAGCCTCTTCAACTTCACCCTGCAGTCGAGGCAGACACCCAGCAGGCTATTGAGATAATATATGGGCGGTTTCAGAAGAAGCAGATAAGGCGGAAATTGTTTCTCATTCTGCTGTTGAAGGACAAAGGCCACCAGAAGAATCGCTGCCTGGAAACACTACTCCACTGGGCAACAAGTTGACAAACACTCGCGAAATGGGAACTGATCCAGTTCCTCACCTACACGAAGCAAAATATAGTGTCGCCATGACAGACTGTCATCATCTTAAGATCAGCGACATCTGAAAATATAACGCTCGAGGAAGAGCTTGAGAAAGACAAGTTCAGTTACAAAAAATTAACCATTTAACCAGAGTACCATCCATGCCAGTGGCAGTGTTTGTGTGGTTCTTAACTCTGATTTCTGCTCTAATCATCTAATCAACCTGTTGAAAGGATGTGTCGTGAAGACATGTTACTTCTTGTGTTGATGGAATTGAGAATGAATCTTATTCACACAAATCTGACTTGTGCAGTTTTAAGATTTGTCAATATTTTTTGAATCGGTGACTTATTCTTGTGGTGGACAGAATGGCATTTGTACATTTCCGATTATGTGACACTCGAAGGACTAGATATTGAAATGGTCAGAAATATATTTACTATGCTTTTACACATATGTGGCTGTGACCTCAGTTTGAAGTAACGGACCATGGCCTATAAATACATTAAATACACCTAAGAGCATCAATAAGTGAGAGACATAAGCTAAACAAAATGTATTTACTCCATGTGTGATATATGGGAGTAAATAATTTGTTTGGCCTATTTTATTTTACTTATTGATGCTTTTAGGTATATTTAATGTATTTATAGGTATTGGTCCGTTACTTTAACCGGTGGCTGTGACTGGAGAATGTGGTTTATGGGATTTGTGACCAGTGTAGCTCCTGATCAAATAGTACACTCCTGTAGCCTGATAATGATGTGGCTTGTTAGAGCATGATGGAGATTTCATTGATGCAATGGTGAACAGTGCAGATCCTGTGCGGATATGTGTATCTACACTGGTCGCAAATCCCATAAGCCCCATTTCTCCAGTCACAGACACATATTTGAGCAAATTTAAAAATCCTACCGCCAACCTAGAGTGATTAGCATTTAAGGTATTGCATTCAATCTTTGATTCATAAATTTTTGTTTAACGTCCACAGTCTATAAAGTCTATATTTGGTTGGTTTCACATTGTTTCAGATATCTTCGCAATAAAGGATTTTACTTGAAACATCCAGAATAGACCAAAGACAAACTTTGTAGACTTTCGAAGGGAACGAAAATTTACGAATTAATGATTTATTTTTGTGATATTATCATGATTATAATTGAAATCAATGCCCAATGGTCTAAACTTGTAACAAATTACATATGTACAATAAATTTCGACTTCGAAATTTGACTTCGAATGAAATGGTGCAATTGGTTGATATTGGTCATTTGCAGTGCATGATGTGGCAAACAACATATTGAGGCATCATCTGTAACACAGTGCCTTCAATCATGATTCATACCCAGGCATTACAAAGTATGTCGAGGTGTATATAGTTTTTGTATTTTCGTCCATCCGTAAGATTTGCGTTAAAGGTTTTTGGGTACCCATTATATCTGCAACCGTAAATCGCATTGAGTAGAATCTTTATATACTTCTTTATCGTCATCCATATTTTTATACTGTAGCACATCGATGTGGCTTTCCTGCACAAGGTCAAATTACTTAAAGTTTTGAAATATTTGCATCAAACATGTCAAGGTTTTTAAGTACACAATGTCTCTGCAACCGCAAGTCGGGTTGACTTGAAACTTCATATATATACTTCTTTATTAAGTTAGAAGATCAATATTTTCTTTCTATCGCCCTGGTGGGTGCATGTGATGGGTAATTTAACAATCGCGATTCATCCTTACCGAAATCCGACTGGAGACCTGGTTTGGCCCTCACATACGTCTTTGGCATTTTGTATGTGACAGTTGAATCTGGTTATATCTCTTGTGAGTATTACGATTATTCGTAATCCTTTTTTAGGGAAAGAGGGAAAGGGGCCAAGTGACATTGGTGTGGTATGGACCTGGCATCAGGTCAGGTTATTCTAATTTCAGGGCTGACTATATTTTTCTCAATGAAATTATTCCGTTCTGATTTTGGGATTTTCCCCCCAATGCAGCAGGTTAATACAGGATCGAACCCGTTTGCCCAGCCTTATTGAACCTGAGCTGTTGATAGGCCGTTAAACACCAATAAACAAACAAACAAAAACTTTGGCATTTGGTATCCGACAGTTATATTCTTTATGTGAGTATTAGACCATAGCTGTTGATAGGCCGTTAAACACCATTAAACAAACATTCTCGGCTTTCATGCACACGGTGAAGGTGAAATTACTTTGAAACTTGCGTTAAATGTTTTGAAATATATGCGTTAAAGTTTTAAGTAAACATATATTTGTCTATCAACAATCAACATCCATATTTTCATTTTATTAGCCCACGCATGTGACTTTCATGCCCAAGGTCAAGGTCAAATTGTGTTAAATGTTTTGAAATATTTGCATTAATGTTTTAAGTACACAATTTATCTGCAACCGTATGTTAGATCGACTGGAAATGTCACATACTTCTTTGTCAACATATTTTCATTCTATATCTCACCTAAGCGGCTTTCATGCCAAAGGTCAAGGCCAAATGACTTTGCTGCGGCCGAGGGTATGTATGAGACCCCGCTCACCGCTCACTTGCTCTAGTCCTTAAAAGCAAGAATAACATATCTTACCATACTGGAATTCCTTTTTGTATATTTATCACAACTCTTGCCTCACTAATATTCCAGTGTTCTCCCTTTGTTTTTTCACGCATTGATTTTGTATCTGGCACATGGCGAAGGTATCGTGGGTATTGTCAAAATCGGATGATACATCATACAAGATGGCCGCCGACAGGTCATCCTTTAATTATAGATTTCGTCTTCTTCTCATGTACCGTTTGACCGACGCTGGTCAGACTTCACAGTTGTGGTGCGTGGGTGAAGCATTTTCATATTTGTTCAAATGGAGGTTGTCGCATAATCCAAGATGGCCGTCGTAGAAAATTTGGTAAAATTCTTAAAAAAATCATATCAACCATGTTAATTTTACATTATTATTATTTTTACATGAAGCTTGAATTGCCACTTTGATATCAAGGGCGATAAAATTGACTCTTTAAAATGTTAATGGAAACAACTATTTATTCTCTCTATTTATCTTTTGATGTGCAATGATCATATTTTGTAACAAGTCAATACAAATATTTTTTCAGGTGACACATTTAGTTGATATAAATAATTTAAAAATGACCTGCCTCATTTACAATCAAAATGGCACGATGATACAACCTATCAGTAAACCTAAGATTACTAAGTGAATATTTCTTTGTAGCGGGCACTCGTATTTTTTAAAACTGTTGGAATAGTTACACAATTATACTTATTTAATATTTAATTCCTATAAAGAACACTTTGTGCCAAACAGATGGGACCCCAATTCAAATCATGATTTGCAACTTTGATGAAGGATGTCTGGCACCCAGTCATTAAGTGCAAAGGCACGACACGTGTCTTATCAGCTCATTCACAAACACCACATCATACAAAACACTTGTCACATGGATTCACCAGTGGGTGTGTAATTGCATCCCGTAACATTTGGTCAGGTGGGTATTTTTTTACTTTAACCTACGTTTTCTGGGGGGAAATAACTACCTGTATAATATATGTGAAAATCACTACAATGGAAGAAATTGAATGTATGTTCTCGCACCCCCTTCCAAACTCCATTCACAATTCACACCCCCTCTGCATGAATCTGGCTACTCCACTGCAGTGCAAAGTCGCAGAACAATGTTTGACATACAGCCGTTTGAATGTGTACTTGTGTGTGTGTAATATTTCTCAGACTTTTTCAAGGCAATGATTTCTGTTTCGATGTAATGTATGACCTGTCGTGAATTTCACTCACAAGTTCATATTAGTGCTTGTAGGAGTATTTGATATCCAGTATACATTTTCCACGGCTTTCACATTCTGTAAAACCGTCTGGAGTTTCGACAATGAAATGGGAGAAATGGCAAACATTTTCATGTGTTTGAATGTGGATTATTTCTGGCACTCATATCTTTGGCTTATAACGTTGTTCAAATTGTACTGCGTCAATTTTATCGAATTTAATATTGCATAATTTTATTGCATGACTTTCTTCAAAACGCCAGTTTTAGAAGTTGATGGTTTTAGGATTTTTATATCATGCACTGCAGTGTCGATGATAAGTCGCTAGGTGGCGTTGCCAAGTCGGACTGTTGTACTGTGCGGACTCACCGAAACAAACCGCCAGTGGACGCGTAATGTAATCTCCCTGGGTAAGTTTATATATCGCGGCTCAGTCAGCGTGCGACTAGATGCCGGTTTTTTTTGTTAGGGGAAAGTACTAAAATTGGGAAAATTGGGCCCGCGCAATATTTAAAATTGCGCCATGTCAATTAAAGGTGGTGCAGGATGTTGAATGTAATATCTTTATAATGGAAAGACAGAGTTTAATGAAACATAACGCATTAAATGCTTAACAGGTTGCCAATTAGTATCCCCTCGTCGACAGGCAAGAGCTGGTATATCGTTAGTCCATGTACTGCGTACATATGTACGTACGCTAGTAACACCTTTCATTTTTCAATAACTTGTGAATTGCTTCCACGATTTTGATATTATTTGACCATAATGTGTGTCTATGGAGCATGGTTTAGCATATGAGTAGACTCATATGACCCACGTTCGACCGCCCAAGGTCACGGAGTACTTTTTTATTATCAAGGCTGCCAGCGAGGGGATTAGCTTCGTTTAATGATGCCAGTGCGAGGGCATTAGCTTCGTTTAATGATGCCAGTTCTTGCATTATGGTATAGTTTGCTTTAATCTAACAATTTTCTGGTTTTGACGAAGAATCGGTTACCATGTATGTGAATAAAAATCTAAAGAACGTGAATGTATGGTGTGATACATATCATCGAACCGGTATGTCACTTCTATGGTGAGATACATATCATCGAAATCCGTCCGTTTGCTTGGAAAAGTTTCAAGAAAATTTACTGTAAAAATGACGTCACAGAATACGTCACGTCGGAAAAGCAGGTTCGGAAACCACTGATCCCATACCCTGATATCTATAACTTTACATGCTACTTGCAAACATGTAGTTGGCCTCAATAGTAATAACGTACACTCAAAGCGTTCTTTTATAACATGATCATTCATGTTATAATTGTTCTTGTTTATATATTTAACTGACTGTTAACAGGTCATTTCAGGGCCGGGTTAACGGGGTCGCATCTATATTTCATCTGTTGTGATGGGTTGGGGATCCCAAAATCAGAACTGGATATTTACAAAAAAGATACATGTTCATCCCTGAAATGATGCAGGATTCAGTCCATGTTATGCACACTTTAATTAGTACAAGTCATACAGTAGTTGATAGGTCTTAGCTCCATAATCCTCTCTTAGCGAATCCTTAATATTGTAATGAGTTTCCATCACAGGGAATGAGTCGATGTGTGCTTTTATATGAGTGAATACATTAGCCGGTGTAGTATTGCATGGACTATGCCTTCCATCATATATGTTCCTGTGAATGCGTCATGTGCTTCTACAAATATGTGTGTAGAGATGAAAATATACATTTACCAAATAATCACATGTGCATTATGTGCACATTGCAATAGCATGTGTATTTCATTGATGGGATTATCTGCGTACATAAGTTCGTATCATCTATAACTTGTTTAGTAATTGAAGACTTTACACACGCTCGCCGGAAAGGACATCTACCCTAACACATATTCCTCTGGAAAATTTGGACAATATGACTACACTGTACATACTAAATCAAACAAGGAATTATAAAATAATAACTATTGTTCATCCTAATAGGCATTGGCTGCAGTATGAAACTATCATATTGAATACACGTGTAAAATGTATACAATACGAGGTCGGCTAACCTCGGCCAATGTACGTTAATATTGAACATTCTGACCAGATACACCAAATGTCTGTTCGCAATTATACAACTTGTTTGGTCGAGACCGAGTCTCAGCCTATCCATCTACTTATAGTATGGATAGACATCGATAATTTTCTATACTCAATTTATATAAATTCAATTTATCTGGATATGTACATGCCAAACCTGCTAGATCCGAATACGGAATGCACACTTACTACAGAAACCTGGAAACAAAAGACTATATAATTTTGATCATTATCAATTGGTTTATCGTGTTGTATGACTTTTTCTTTGCTATGCAAATTAATAAGGCTATACACTAGTACTATGATGACACATGAAAATCATGTCGGTGCCAGCGTGCTACTGAGCTTCCTTCAGTAGGATATATATACATGCCTTTCTAGTGTTATTTTTACATATCTTGGCATAATTATATCTACGGGACATGCATCACTACAATAGTAACTTTGTTTTTCAAATATGGCTAAACTAATATGGAAATTATGTAGAATGGTGTAGAAAGTTATCAAAACCATCAAGACAACTGTGGATATTAATCACATTTACTTTGATATTTCAGTAATAAAAACAATATCATGTGCGAAAATATTTCCAGACTTTTGCATCATATACTGCAAATACATGTACAACTATGCATGTTTTCTGATGGATCATCAAATACACTATACATATAGCGCAACAACGATGCATCGTGGGAAAGATACCATAGAATGTTGATAGTAAAACAATGTCAGCGAATTTTGTATAAAAACGGTAATATCGTTTGTTTCTGAGCGGCCAATTTGAAATTGAATTTGGTCAAATTATATGATATTATACACATAGTATTGCCGTTCTAAGCATATGTCATTATACAAGTGTAATACAAAACTTTATAAGTCAAATTTCAGCATGTTGCATGTCTATTGTGTTAGCTGCAATCTTGGATTTAGCGGCCATATTGAATTTGGAAAAAATTCCAACATATATTTTTTAACATAAACGAGTCAAAACAAGTGAAAGTTTGCTTTTAACAAACATTGACACGAAATTTACATTCTGGTCGACACTATAAAGATACATATTTGATTTTCATTTCAACGCGATATGTTTATTCTCTCTTTAAATTCCGTTCGTACGTCCATCGGTGGTCATTTCTTTTCGGGTCCTAGGTTCGTGTCTATCACAAAGCATGACATGATTATACTCATCACTTATACAGCTACAATACATGTTCTATTTCTACCCCTCCGGGTATATGTAGACTGGACTGGACACGGTTTACATTACGTATATAATGACTTTTTATCTGGTGTATATGATGTGATAGGTACCAGGAAAATGAATATTGACCGAGGCGATATTTGTTTTATTACATAACCACTTCAGAGCTAAATGACACAATATCACTGAATGGCGAACAGTGCAGAGCCCAACCAGCCTGCTCGGGGCGCTGCTGCATGATCCATGTAATCGCCGTCTACACTAGTCTCACAGGCCGAACAGCCAATTCCGAAGTCATATAAAAGTATGTATACGTTAGCAGCACTTACTTGCCTGACTGAATGGCGAACAGTGTAGACCCTGGCCGGACTGTTAACATGATACACGGCGTCTACAGAGTAGTCGCAAAGTCCAATGACCTTCGACAAAAACATATAATAAAATAATAAATTAAATTTATTTATTTATTAAACAGGCTCCAGTTCTGTTTGAGCAGTCCAATTGCTCAAAATAGCTATCCCATATGAATAAGGAGAGTTATGAAAAATTCAGACTGCACTTGACTATGAAAATTATCATTTCATAAACCGTACTGTCCGTCTCACTATGAATATTTTCATAAAATGTATTATACCTCTCGCTAACGCAATGAAAAGTTTCATAAAGCGTAAAATCGTTCTCACTATGAAAATGTTCATAAAATGTAATATACCTCTCACTATGAACATTTTCATAAAACTGTTCTATCACTCTCACATATTGAAGTCGCTATGAAAATTACTGTTTTCAGACAAATATTAGTTGCTATGAAAATGTTCATAAAACGCACCATCGCTCCTACCTATTGTACCCGCTAGGAATATTTTCCTAACATTCCCGTTCTCAGAAAAACATTAATCGCTATGAAAATTTGCATAATATTTCCGTTCTCTGACAAATATTAGTAGCTATGAAAATGTTCATAAGAGTTACTATGAAAGCATAAAGCGCACTTACGAAACTTGCCAATTATATACTCGTTGTTCATCACATACATGTACTGAGGTCAATATGAAAGGTTCATAATAGTATCGTTCTGAAACAAGCATTTGTCATTATGAACTTGGTCATAAAATGCAGTTAGGTTTACTAATTGTTCCTATTGACGGTTAATTGTCACAATGCTAATGTTCCAACAATATGTCAAGTTAACGGACCCTCTTAATTATACCATAACTGCGGCACGTGTATTAAACAATCTTGTTAAATATTAGTTAGTTGGTTAGTGATTCAAACAGCTATTGTAAGAAGAAATATGAACATGAATGTGATTGTGACTGGCAACATTGGGTTTATGCGATTTATGTGTAGCTCCTGATCAAATATGACACATGTTTTGGCTAATAAAGATATACAATGTATGTTGCTTTAGAAACATGATGGGCGTTTCATTCATGGAATAGCGAACGATATAGACCCTGATCAGACTACACGGATGTGCATACTACGCTGGTGGCATACCCTATACGCCCCATATTTCCAGTCTCATCCACAAATACAGTTGTTATACGCAAACAAAGAATACGTACTAAACCTTGGATTTTCATGTGGGGCATGCACAATAAAGCAGACTGTCTAGACATACATGCAAGTGTTGCCAAGTAATGAAACAGTTCAGTGAAGTCGGACATGATGTTCTAATTCACATGTATACACACGTGTCGTTACCAACCGTTGTGAACTATCATTTGTCTTCCTTACGCACCAGGAATCCAAAAAAAAGGTCGTTCCATCAAATAGATTAACGTATTCCTGTAGTGTCATATCCTCTGAAAATATAAACGAACAGACTTAACTGTGAACGAGTTAAAAGGTGACCATACATGTGTGACAAACATTACGTCACAAGTCATGATCGGAAACAATGAAAACTAGAAAGAAAGTCCCAAATAACAAAGGAATTGCCCTTAAATATAGAACCCATATGGAATTCATCACGCGCAAATGACGCCCACCTTACAGTATGTATACATGTAGGTACGATTATCATTATACTTGTATGTAGGGTTGGCCCTAAGCAAAACTAAATAACGTATACATGCCTGAGTAAAATCCAGTGTTCCACAGTCAAAACGGAAAGCGAGACATACCGCCGAACCTATAAGCATGGTCAGTCCAGTCTGACCCAAGTGCCAGTCAGGGTCGGTTATCTAATTAATGGGTTCATACGTTCAGTCAGGCTATCCGATGTTCCATAATATTAGCGGTAAAAACGATTGGGGGGCGGGATTAAATGCTGGACCGGTATTCATGTATGGATGCATGACTAACCCTTACAATGCTGAATTCCACTTTGTCGTCTGCCTTTTAATTTTGGTTTTACACCGGTTTCGGTAGAGCCGGTGGCATATCGTGTTTGGACTGTGTGTCCGTGTGTCCGTCCGTCACAAGTTCGCCGGAATTTCGAAAATAAATCTGCCACCCTGTGGAATTCGTGTGCAGAGAGGCCACATTTTCTTGTATGTAATGAAAACCTGTTTTGTAAGCACCTGCTAATTGTCTCCAATGTAGAAAATTATCATGTGCTGTCCAACATGTGCATTGTTAAAACATATCTGACAAATAAAAAAGCAGACGATAATCTCCGGTTTTTGGCCTTTTAAGACTTAATTATAAGTTTAGTCTGTTTCACTATAAGACACGTGCATGTAGACACGTGTAGTGGGGTAAACCCTTCCCGGCTAGCGAATGTGTGAGGAGATGCTGGCGTCACGCAAGTAGTGGAAAGCATCACCACGGGACACGAACTGTGGTTGTATAATTGTTATATTAACAGATTATTTCTGAAACGTACAGTACATTTCTATTTACATAACATTTACACATTATTGCACACTACATGGATCCAACAAACCCGTAGTGAAATATTGCAGTTCACAATATTCGGGACTCTTCCATTCACAGATAAATACAACAACATGAGAAGAATGCAATGCAAAGGAGACGATTATCATGAACCAAGCATGTACGCATAGTAGTTCACCTGTTGATCGAGTGAAATGACAGATTTAACCAAAAATCATTCTAGGATAAATAGACCTATAAATGACAGACGATAATAAGTTGCTGGAGGTCAATTGATGAGTCCAATTATAGGTAGACCAGGTGCATTATCATATCATAGCCTCGTTTCCGTGTATAATAACTACATGATAAAGTGCACATGCATGCATGTCAATATGATAGTGTATCTTGGTGAACAAACCAGACATGTAGTGTGGCTCAGTGGTAATCTATCTCATGCTTAGTTAATGTAATTTGTAAGAGCAACAGACATAAAAATAAATATATAATAAAATATAAACAAATAAAAATATATGTGTATATATGTATGAACAACTAATATTCGAACTCGCTACCTACGACATTGACATCCGTCACTCTAACCCCTCGACTACATAAGACTTGATGACAAATCTCAAAATCAATACTGAAAAGGAATACTGTCACGGGTATATTTACCTGTCCCACCTATTCTGTGTTTTGTTTATGACCGGTTTGTTTGTAAACAAGTAGCAAGTTATCGTCTGCGGACTATACATGTATGTACTAAACTCTATTTACAAACATACAATATTAGTTATGAGTACGTAACTCTAATTGAATTTAATTACACTGCATTACATAAGCGTTATGACGGAGAAGTCCTTACAAATTTGCGTCTGTTTAATTTCTACTTCGTGGAGAGTGACCTAACAATCTTGCTAATACACACTTTCTTAGGTAAGTTTATGGTAATAGTTTTGTGTTATATTGTAGAATTGTTTCTCAATAACAATATAGCGAATTATGAACGTCAACACCATCAATGTGTTCCCTATATTTTAGTGCGCCAAAAGTTAATACAATTACGCAATTGTTTACCGTTGACCGTGGTGTAGCGATATAGTGCAACCTGTGCAGCTAATACAAATTATGACGATAACCTACCGATATATGGTACCAAAACGTTTACACAAGCAATCAACGGATCGTCATGTCACCGTCACACTGCACCGAAAATCATACATAGCGGATACTTATCACTAGTAAATTGAATTACAATGGTACAACATGTATTACAATTCTCATGAAAATATTCTAATAAATGCAGTGCATGGAATTTTCCAATGATATGGGATGCTGCAGTTGTACGTGTTTGCGCATGTCTGTGTTGCTTAATCCATGAATGAATTGGTAAATAGTGTACATTTCTCTGCTTGCATGGGTGTTGTCTGGAAATGCAAGACTACCTAATCGTCTTAGTGCGTAGCCATAATCACAGGTCGTTTCGCCCTTTTTGCGCATGCGTGACCTAAATTCGCATCTGTAGGCAAAGCCTTTTTCTTTAGGGTTGAACCTACTCTCGATACTCTTTCTCAGTTCATAATAGTCTTCCAGTTGACCTGGTAGGAGGTCGCTCAGAAGCTTTTGAGCAGGCCCACTAAGACTCATTGCTAATTGTTGTGCTTTTTCACGGTCATCCCATTTGTTCCAGGTAGATACCGGTTCAAAATGTACTATGTAGTCTTGCCAATCTGTAGCCTTTCCATTCAATTTGTCAGGCTCTTTTTCTCACCTATGGGTATAGTTGTTTTGACCTTGACCTTGTGGACCATGTGATGAGGTAGTGTAAGCACTTACGGTATGGGTTATCTGTTTGTTGAACGGCATATTTACGTCATTATATGGGTGTTGGTGAATAATTTACGGCGAATACATTGGTGAACGTAGGTGAACGTACGTGTCTGAGTATTGGCTCTGATTGCCACCATACGCTGACTGTATTTGATGCAAAACCGAAAGTGCCTGTTCAACGGGACCATGAATAAAATCAGTCGTGGAACTGTTGATATTCGATCTCATTGTTTGTGTGCGTAAAGAAGGCCCCATTTGACCACCATAGTTTGTTGTTTCGGCTGGGTGTGGAAGTGGTCGATTTTCAAGCACGTGTGCTTGATAGTGACGGTCGTTATCTACCCGACCATATTGAAGCGAAATGGAATAGAAATTCGCTATGTACAGAACAGAATGGGCTACTCTGTGGTCGCGTATATGTGTTGGTACATGTATTTTCGGTGACGCATAGTACAGGCTCGGAAAATGTCACATATTTATTTTCTTTGTTCGGAATGTCGCCAATGACCGTGGTAAGAGGTATTACATGTGTAGCGGAACCCCGCATTGCGTGTGTGGGCAGTGAAGTGTAGCTGCTTTCATTGAGAATTTCTCTTAGTGTACACTCGTTTGAAAGGGATAGCTGTGTACTAAACTCAATCAGGTTCGAAAATTCGTCATGGCTATTCGATGCCATACATTATTTTACAATGAACAATCCTGGTCACGGCACCAAAATGTAATGGGGGTCTGTTATGCCGGGATTATCAACTTTCAACCCAGGTTCTTGGAACAGATTGCCCTGTAATACAGAGGCCAGTACGAGGGAGAGAGGGAAAGTTGCTATATTTGGAGGGCTAAAGAAGGAACAAATATATTTAAATGCAATAGATAGTATATTATGGACTGGTGATTACAGACTTGTAAATGTAGACGTGCAAATAATAGATAGAAGAAGTGTGTCACGATAAGGTGGATTTTATAAGGTATTGGAGAAATAATCCCTCCAGCAGATACCTGTATGCAGCTTGGGGTATAATCAGTTATGGTCAGAGGTGTGAAAGTTGTGAACAATGGGTGACTGGTTTACAAGGTAACACCGAGTTGGAGTGGGCGAGTATATTCTGGGCAGTTTGGTGATAGCAATGGTCAGAGACACATGTGCTATATGGGACTTTATTATATTGGAATTATTACTTGCTGCCTGCTCAGAAGTATCTTTTCTGCGGCCGTTGGGAAGAGAGTGCGTACTTGGGGTGACGTGCGTATGCGAGACATGGGCTGGCTGATGATGACATTGGTTTAGTGCAGTGCCGAGTTGTGAATTGAGAGATTATTTACTGTTGTTTGGCAACCAGATATAGTGCCGATTTATGACTATACCAATTATGTGATCGTATCCATTAACTACTTAGTGTACGGATGGTTTGGAGCTTAGTGCATATCAGCTGTGTGCATTTCATTGCTTAGTACTTAACGTCTTAGTGACAGTGACTTTTGTGTATATTTATTCCAGTCAATGTATGGATTTGAAATAAATGGGCTTAGTGCCGGGAAAAGCTTTGTGCTAGTGGCTTAGTGCGTAAACGCGTTTGTGCTGTCGTGCTCTATAACCTGTGAAGGATACATTGACATTGTGTAATAATATTGGTACAGTAAATACATCTGGGCTTTAATTTTGTGTGCCTATGTAGGGGAAATAGGCCATGTACTATGTGATGAGATCGATAAACATGTGCATAGTGGTGTTTTATTGGTTTGTGCAATAGATTGTAAACCATACATCTAACTGATGATATTCCATCCCGATGATTTGTGACAAATGGTGGCAGCGGTGGGATAGTATTGTCATCGGGATATAAACTTTACAAATGATATTGGACTTTATGTGCGAGTGGATTGTAGCAGTGACGTGGACTTACATGTAGCAGTGACGCGGGCCTCCAGTGACTATATTACAATAACATATCATATGTGAATGACAATTACATAAAAACAATGTGAATTTGTCGTGATAACTTTATGAAAATAGTATAGTGATCACAATGACATATATCTGTGTGACTGTAGGTTTTTTATTTATTTATAACGTAAGTGTTGTCTGCGCCTATACGTGCAATTAGTTGGTACTATCTAAATATATAGTGATCACATTGATGTCCAGTCCTGTCTATTATCATGTAGTAATCACTTGGACCCAATTATTTTTGAAATCATGGATTTTGCAAAGTTAGTTGAAGTAGTGAAGGAACTGGGGTTAGAAAAGAAAGAACTTCTCGAGTTTGTGGAGAGAGAGCAAGAAAAGGAGAGAGACCGAGTAGAACGTGACAATGAGAAGGAGAGAGAGAGAGAGAGTAGAACGTGACAATGAGAAGGAGAACGAACTATTAGAATGTGAAGAGAGGCGGGAAAAGGACCAACGAGAAAGGGATGAAAGAGCACTCGAACGAGAAGCTAAGGTCAGGGTACAATTGATGGAAAAACAAATAGAACTGGAGAGGGTGAAAACCGAACGCTATAATAAGGAATCTGTGGAACCATTTAAAGTTACAGGTCCGAAGTTACCCCCATTCGAAGAGCAGAAAGATGACATGGACGCGTATTTACACAGGTTTGAAAGGTATGCAAAGACATGTAAATGTCTGCAGAAAGATTGGGCAATAAATTTAAGTGCCTTGCTAAAAGGCCAGGCTCTTGATGTGTACTCTCGATTGTCACCTGCATATGCAGATGACTTTGAAAAGGTAAGAGATGCCTTATTGAAGCGGTTTCAGCTGACTCAGGAGGGCTTTAGACAGAAGTTTCGGGGTTGTAGTTCAGACAAAGGTGAGACGGATCCTCAATTTGCAGCAAGATTGGCAAATTATTTAGTCAGATGGATATAGTTGTCCGCCACAGAGAAAACTTATGACGGACTCGTAGACTTATTATTGTAAGAGCAATTTGTTAATGCATGCCCAAAGCAATTATCCTTGTTTTTGAAAGAACGGAAACCCATTTGTGTAGAAATGATGTCAGAGCTAGCTGAGCAATTCTTGGAAGCTCACGGAGGTCAGTTCTGGGGGTTGGAACCAATGATTATTGGTAAGAAATTGATGGGCACAGACAAACGTTTCTCACACTCAGATACAGGTAGCTTATCAAATAGTAAACCACCACCAAGAACATGTATTAACTCCAACCCAGTTGACAGGAAAACAACACAACCATTTGGAGCCACTACACGTAAGTGTTATTATTGTCAGAAGCCGGGTCATAGCATTAAACAATGTTTCAGAAGACCGCATGATATGAAATTTCAGGGAAGCAAACGTATTGCAGGTATGATGAGAGTAGTCGAACCAGATGAACCCGATATATCCAAGTATAGTACCTGTAAGTGCTGTGGTGGTACAGGTGCTAGAACTTCACTGGATAAGGTACAATCGGCGAATGCTTGTATTACACAGGAGGACGGACACTACGACTGTTGTACTAGAGACAATAAGGTTAGATTGAAATGTGAACATGAACAGCCATTGATAAGTGCACTTTGTATGCATAGGACAGTTGATAGTACCATGTCAACTGTGGAAGGTAGGTTGAATGGGAAGTGTATTAGCGTATTACGGGATACAGGTTGCAGCGGAGTAGTTGTAAGGAGGGATTTGGTGGAAAAAGGTCAAATGTCAGGTAAGATAAAGCGCTGTATTCTTATAGATGGTACAGTCAGAGACACACCAGTGGCTAATCTATATGTTGAAACGCCGTTGTACACAGGTGATATTGAAGTAGTGTGATAAACATTGATAGTGACCATGTAAGTGAAGATGATGTTCATGAAACAGAAAGTGACTTGACCCAGGTAAGAACACTAGAAGCAAAGGAAACTATAGACCATGTCAAGATTAGTTAGGAATTAAGTGATTTCAGCTGAAACTAAAAAAAGGAATGAGTATTCATTTTTTTCAGGAGAAAAGGGGGATGTCACGATAAGGTGGATTTTATAAGGTATTGGAGAAATAATCCCTCCAACAGATACCTGAATGCAGCTTGGGGTATACTCAGTTATGGTCAGAGGTGTGAAAGTTGTGAACAATTGGTGACTGGTTTACAAGGTAACACCGAGTTGGAGTGGGCGAGTATATTCTGGGCAGTTTGGTGATAGCAATGGTCAGAGACACATGTGCTATATGGGAATTATTACTTGCTGCCTGCTCAGAAGTATCTTTTCTGCGGCCGTTGGGAAGAGAGTGTGTACTTAGGGTGACGTGCGTATGCGAGACATGGGCTGGCTGATGATGACCTTGGTTTAGTGCAGTGCCGAGTTGTGAATTGAGAGATTATTTACTGTTGTTTGGCAACCAGATATAGTGCCGATTTATGACTATACCAATTCTGTGATCGTATCCATTAACTACTTAGTGTACGGATGGTTTGGAGCTTAGTGCATATCAGCTGTGTGCATTTCATTGCTTAGTGCTTAACGTCTTAGTGACAGTGAGTATTGTGTATATGTATTCCAGTCAATGTATGGACTTGGAATAAATGGGCTTAGTGCCGGGAAAAGCTTTGTGCTAGTGGCTTAGTGCGTAAACGAGTTTGTGCTGTCGTGCTCTATAACCTGTGAAGGATACATTGACATTGTGTAATAATATTGGTACAGTAAATACATCTGGGCTGTAATTTTGTGTGCATATGTAGGGGAAATAGGCCATGTACTATGTGATGAGATCGATAAACATGTGTATAGTGGTGTTTTATTGGTTTGTGCAATAGATTGTAAACCATACATCTAACTGATGATATTCCATCCCGATGATTTGTGACAAAGGCAGTAAAGTTTGCAGTAGTTTCTGGCGGGGATCCGCTATCAAACAACGGCCTCGACTGTAAATGTAAATGTTGCATATTTAAGTCCCCATCCGTAGGCTATCACGAAGGTGTATTGCCCAAGGACACGTCGAATCGGCCAGTGTCGGGATTGGCCTCGACTGCAAATGTAAATGCTTTGATTTAACGACGGCACTGGCTCGATGACCTTGCATGTCGGGACCGACTATTTAAGTCCCCATCCGATAGGACTAGTCTATCACGAAGGCGTCTTGCCCAAGGACACGCCTAATTGACCAGTGTCGGGATTGGAACTCGGGACCTGTCGATCCGTAGTCCGATGCTGAATTATTGCGACTGTTTTTTTTGTTTTTTGTTAGCTTACATTTAACGGCGGCACTGGCTCTATGACTTTGCATGCCGTCTCCCAAGAATGGGAGAAAGAACGGAGGTAGAGATATTTGAGAGAAGCCGGTAATTCGTATTTACAGAGCAACTACGAATTATCGGTACCCATTTACAGCTGGGTGAACTGGAGCAGTGTGGATAAAGTGTCTTGCTCAAAGACACAACGCACGCCGCTAGTCAGGCTCGAACCCACGAACCTTGGATCAGTAGTATGACACACTAACCATTACGCCACGGCGCTCCACCTATTTCGACTGCCATCGGATCAGGGTATATATACCCATAGTGTCCATGCAATGACAAAACCGGTCCTAAACATATGAGGCAAACATACACCCGATCAGAGTGCGCATCGTGCAATCTGGTCGGGATGTAAACTATACCGCATAATGACGTAAGACGGACATATTGTAGGCTGTAAGATTACAGAAAGTAACGGGCGAACAGATCTAACCCAGACCGGGGATCCCGGTCAGAGTATGCACTGGTCGCACAGTTACAAGCAGTGGTATTGGCAAAACATGGACGCCAAAGCATGCTATACGTAGAATATGGTTACCTGAGGATAAATAGTATATAAAGCCGTTTGCGAACAACGCCCACCAAATCCGCCCATGCGTGTGCACAGACAGATATGGCGGATTCTGAAAACCCAACAATTAACTGTGGTGCATGCTGTCAGAAAGATCCAAATCAGCACATGCACAAGCACATACTGATCAGGAGCTACGCTCGTCGCAAACTACAGTGACACCAGTTTCCATAGGTAGATGTTACCAATGCACAGCGTGGCAAGGTAACTGCACGTTCAACACAGGCACACGTACAGCCCTCAGTACAAACGACATATGGTGCTCAATGTATGCAATACACACATTGAAATCTAGGAGCTGTACGAAGTTTAATATTGAATGAATATACTGGGATTAACCACATAATCCAGCTATGGAAATAGGACAACAGAAAAGGTAGGACGGGCATGGAACGAACGATATAACATTGTATCCATGGGTAGGGACGCCACATTGTTTTATAAGGAATGTATCCAGGTTACTATGGAAGGCTAAGTACACCCGTTACACATCACAACAAAAATATGAAAATTGCTTTCAAAAGTGCAGGATCACACTGTTTGCATAAACCGCTAGGTTCCAGTTTTGTTTGAGCAAATCCAGTTGCTCAAAATATCGACCCCATAGCCAGAGGGTTATGAAAAATTCAGACTGCACTTGACTATGAAAATTACTCAGCAATCACCAATGCAACTCACAGATTGAAGTCACTATGAAATTTTCATAACATTCCGTTTTGAGACAAACAATAGTCATTATGAAAATTTTCATAAACCGTACTATCACTATGAAAATTATCATAAGCCGTACAATCGATATCACTATGAAAAATTCGTAAAATGTACTATCCCTCTCACTGTGAACATTTTCATAAACCGTAATGTCCCTCTCGCTAAGAAATTTTCTTAAGCCGTACAATCACTCTTACTATGAACATTTTCATAAACCGTAACATCCCTCTCACTATCAAAATTTTCATAAACCGTAATATGCCCTCTCACTATGAAAATTTGCATAAGCTGTACTATCCCTCTCACTATGAAAATGTTCTTAAGCCGTACAATCGCTCTCACTATGAAAATTTTCATAAACCGTAACATGCCTCTCACTATGAAAATCTTAATAAACCGTAATATTCCCTCTCACTATGACAATTTTCATAAGCCGTACTATCCCTTTCACTGTGAAAATTGTCTTAAGCCGTACAATCGCTCTCACTATGAAAAGTTCATAAAATGTACGATCGCTCTCACTATGAAAATTTTCATAAACCGTACAATTCGTCTTACTATGAACATTTTCATCAACTGTAACATCCCGCTCACTATGACAATTTTCATAAACCGTAATATTCCCTCATTATGAACATTACATTTTTCATAAACCGTAATATTCCCTCACATTGAACATTAAATTTTTCATAAAATGTAATATGCCTCTCGCAATGAACATTTTCATAAAGCGTATTATCACTATTACTATGAACAATTTCATAAAATATAATATACCTCTCACTATGAAAATTTTCATAAACCGTTCTATCACTCTCACATATTGAAGTCGCTATGAAAATTACTGCTTTCAGACAAATTTTAGTCGCTATGAAAATTTTCATAAAACGTACCATCGCGCCCACATATTGTAGCCGCTACGAAAATGTTCCTAACATTTCCGTTCTCAGACAAACATTAGTCGCTATGAAAATTTGCATAATATTTCCGTTCTCTGACAATCTTTAGTAGCTATGAAAATGTTCATGTTCACTATGAAAGCAAAAAGCACATGTATGTATACATACATGTAATGAGGTCAATATGAAAAGGTTAATAATATTATCATTCTGAAACAAGCATTTGTCACTATGAACTTGGTCATAAAATGCAGTTAGGTTTAACTAATTGTTCCTATTGACGGTTAATTGTCACAATGTTAATGTTCCAAAAATATGTCAAGTTAACGGACTCTCTGAATTTTACCATAACTGCGGCATGTGTAATAAACATGAACTGACATGACTCTTACAACAAAGAATCATGTTTAGACACACATTCTTGTTAAATAGTAGTTAGTTGGTTAGTGATTGAAACAACTATTGCAAGCAGAAATAGGAACATAAATGTGACTGTGACTGGCTACATTGGGTTTATGCGATTTATGTGTAGTTTCTGATCAAATATGACACATGTTTTGGCTAATAGCGATATGCAATGTACATGTATGTTGCTTCCAAAACATGACGGGCGTTTCATTCATGGAATAGCGAACGATGTAGACCCTGATAAGACTACACGGGTGTGCATACTATGCTGGTGGCCCGTTTTTCCAGTCTCATCCGCAAATACAGTTGTCATACGCCAACAATGAATACGTACTAAACCTGTTATTTTCAGACAGTCTAGACATACACGCAAGCATTGCCAAGTAACAAAACAGGTCAGTGAACTCGAAACAGTTGGACATGGTGTTTTAATTCACATGTATACACACGTGTCGTTACCTTGACCTTGGACAAAGGGGCCGCATGAGTGGGATACAGCATGAATATATGGATCATGACTAATGAGCATATGAAGTTTCAAGTCAATGTGACTTATGACTGCACAGCTATAAGGTATTTAACAACTTTAACGCAGATTTCGGAACGCAAACTTCTAAGTCATTTGACCTTGGACACAGGGACCGCATGAGTGGGATACAGCATGACTATATGGATCATGACTAATAAGCATATGAAGTTTCAAGTCAATGTGACTTAGGACTGCAGAGATATAAGGTATTTAAAAACTTTAACGCAGATTTCGGAACGCAAACTTCTAAGTCATTTGACCTTGACCTTGGACAAAGGGGCCGCATGAGTGGGATACAGCATGAATATATGGATCATGACTAATGAGCATATGAAGTTTCAAGTCAATGTGACTTAGGACTGCACAGATATAAGGTATTTAAAAACTTTAACGCAGATTTCGGAACGCAAACTTCTAAGTCATTTGACCTTGACCTTGGACACAGGGGCCGCATGAGTGGGATACAGCATGAATATATGGATCATAACTAATAAGCATATGACGTTTAAAGTCAATGTGACTTAGGACTGCAGATACATAAGGTATTTAAAAACTTTAACGCAGATTTCGGACGGACGGACGGACGGACGGACGCACGCACGCACGGACGCACGCACGCACGCACGCACGGACACCCGGACCTCATTGTGATCACTATGTCTCGCTTTCCGCAAGCGGGCTCGACAAAAAACATGGTTTGACAGCATTTTAGAATCATTTCCGTTGGAAATGATTCTAAAGTGCTGTCAAACCATGTTTTTGATGAGAAAAATGTAAATAAAAAATAAACAGCAGACGTAAATTTTTTATTCAGCATTATAATGGTTAATAAACAATTGTAATTCATTATCTTGTCAAAAATAATCTGTAATTATATTAAGAAATTGTACATGTACATGTAAGGTAGATAATGCCTTTTGATTGTTACATATATCGCCATTGTGTCATCCTACTATTATGTTGTATACCTCATGTTGTCATGTCATGTGACCTGAGTGCACATATTTGAGACGCGCCATGCAATTTTGCACCTTCGGACATCTGCGTAATTTCATAAAATACGTTTACAAAAGTTACGATATTTTCCGTAAATGGCGTAAAAAGTTGACAACATTTCCAGGGTACAAGCGGAATATATTTCCGCATGTATACTTTGTCAACTTTTGACTTTATTGCTGAAACATATTGTAAAGTTAATAAACGTATTTAATTAAATTACTCGGATGTCCGAAGGTACAAACTCGCATGGCCTGTCTCATTATAGAGGTACATTTGTATGTAGTGTTGAAATAGTTAATCCTTATGGTAAACCATATATCATTGTTCAAGTGTGTAAACATGTTTAACAACACACAAGAACCATCTCCTGTGGAGAGTAGTCCAATGTACTGCCAAAACATGTGTATGGACAAAAATAAGATAACATTTAGAAAATTTTGCAGACAACATAAATTGTTTCCTATTTTGTTAGTGTTGTTGCTGTATCTTGCCATTTCCCTATTGTGTAACAGTTTATAGCATCAACTCTGTCATGTGCAACGATTTTGACCCGAGAAAAACAATGTGTGCATCTCAAATATTGATAAATGTGTTTGTTCAACATTGTTCTTAGAATTAGACGAGTTTGTTTTCCAATATTCTCAAACAACATGCAATTCAAGAAATAGCCCTATCTCTTAATGGTCTTCAGTAATGAGTTTTATTACCCCTATGCGGATACAATAAATCTGACCACGTCACGTTGGCGGGGATTTATTATACAGTCATGCTGAATTTCTTAGGTTTTCAGTTTACTGTTTTGTTTTATTTTATGCGGTTTTAAAACCACGCATCCATGCCGTCTAATCTGGGTCTCAACTGTTCGCCATTCCATCAAAAAACAATGATTATTAATCCAGCGAACAATTATTTTACTATTAAGCTGCAACAGTGCATTTGCTAATCAGAATATACACTGGTTATGAATGAAATACGCGCTGCTTTGACAGAACGCAGATAAAGTATAGAGCTCGGCAAAAACAATGTTTAAGTCCTTATATACGTTTGGGGAAATAACATACCGAACTCCTTCAAGAGACATTAACGTTATATGAATTCGATGACAGATTAATATACATTGTATTGCTAATAACCTTTGCAGAAAACCACAGAATCGGATTGGTCCAGAAGCATTTTCTTCCTGAGTCCGCCTCATTGTATCAAATGAGTATTAGTGAAGAATACACACTATCGTATTGTTTTCGTATTTTGCAACAATAAGCAACATCGGATTGTAAGCACTATTTTCAAACGATACGCAGCATCGGATTCCCTAACAATACGGCATATTCGGATTGAAGTCGTATATATTCTGGCAATACGGATACGCGTATTGACTGGCATAGTTTCTCACATACGGATTTTCGTATAGACACGTATTTGTGACTATATGTGCCGTGCATCAAATATATGCTGTGGTTAGTTCTATATGAAATAATGCATTTTGGGGAAAGTAAATGATTATTCCAAGGCTAGGAAACACGTCAGAGGCTCGCTGAGGAATTCATACCGTTTCCGAGCCGAGCCTGATAAACTTGACATCAAAAGACATTAGTTAGCATATGGTATTCTATTTATTACGTAATATATTATACTACAGTATGAGCAAAACATATGACTTGATTTTAGTTGAAAAGAAGGCGGCCCTGGTTTACGTTGCATCATTTCTCTGACGTCATTCGGTAACGTAATATTATAATTAACGTAGTTCGACCATTGAAACGTCAGTAACGAATTTGTTGTAAGACAGAGAGAGAGAGAGAGAGAGAGAGAGAGAGAGAGAGAGAGAGAGAGAGAGAGAGAGAGAGAGAGAGAGATAGAGCGAGAGGGGGAGGGAAAGAGAGGGATGCATGACGGACATACGACGGGCAGACAGAGATCGAACTTGTCTGGTCGTGCGGTGTGTGTGTGGTGAGAGAGAGGGGGAGGATGAGAGACGGACGCACAGAGAACGGACAGAGAGCGTGTCTGGCCGTGGGGTTTGGGAGAGACAGAGATAGTAGAGCCAGAGAGCTTATCTGACCGTGCGGTTTGAGAGAGAAAGACAGAGAGAGAGAGAGAGAGAGAGAGAGAGAGCTTGTCTGACCGTGCGGTTTTGTAAAGTGTTTCTCGAAGAGGACGAATATATTGGTCAGCGGACGAGTTAGTTGGGAGACGAATCCGTCAAATGTTCTTGGGCCAGCTCGGCCAGTGCTGCTGTTTCCGGTGAAAACAAACTTCGGCAAGAAAATGTAAATATTCACGTTGGTCATGATTGGCAATCCCACATATGTGTTCTACAATAAAGTAACATTGGTTAATATTATAGATTAATATCCTCAATATATTTGAAGCAGCTTATAAGTTATATCGGTCTGGAAATAAAAATGAATTTTATAACCCTTTACCGACACATTCCGGTACTCGTGAAATAAAGAGAACACACGAGGGTGACGGTGCTGTTTGATATATTCGACATTACCATTATCAACTTCCAAATTCATCACTCTACATTATTATGACGATTAACTACTAAAAGTCACAAAATGAGAAATGATCGTTGTCGTCATGATCAGATTATCGGTTAGTAATCGTGACTTCATGACGGTCCGATGTAAACTTTTAAAATGATTGGGAAAAAAACATGATTTTTGGCCGGAAATGGGTCGCCTACCAGTGCAATCATGACGGCTTACTTTTGTAAAGTGGTATCTCGAAATCGCCACGGCCTTGCAGAATTATATATATATTAATAATATATGTATTCTCGAAGTCGGACATAGACCATATTATGTACTGGTAGGAGACCCATTTTTCGTCCGTACCCATATTCCCGGACACCCTCGTAAACGCTTAATTCTGCATTTTCATACGAGATTTGTGTTTTTGGTCATTAAGGTGGTCATTTCCAGTTATCAGCTGTGAGGATTTCCGAGAAAAATTAGTAAAACTATTAAATTGAACTGTTTTCATACCTGCCAACTTCTGTTGACACCTGTATGACGTGGAACTTGATTATCGGCACCGGGCGCTTGTGTTGAAAAGAGGCAAAGCGTACAGAATAAAAGAATTAACAGTATCTTCTTAGTAATACATGCAATAATTGCTATCATTTGATCAATACCATGCAGTATTAATTACTTTCACTGTAATTTTGCAGTTTTAGCTTAACAAAAAGTAAATATCACGGAAAATCCTAGTGTCCGGAAAAATGGATCTCTTCCTGTATTTTAATTGGCCTTTTAATTACCCCTTTTCGGGCCCCATTGTCAGCAGTTACCTCCCACTATACTAATTAATGTTATGTTATTCTATGTAAGGCGAGCCGACGTATTTGTTAATATGACAACAATCACGGTCAGATGTAAACGTTTAAAATTATTGCGAAAAAAATGCGATTTTTGGCCGGAAATCGGTCGCCTACCAGTAGCAGGGGGGAAATACGACTTTTCATTAATTGATTTAACTACTTTCTGACGTTATTAACAACTAACTTCCGGCAGTTAGATCAAGTTTAAGTAGATATTCAAAAAATTTGTTTATTTATTGAAAATTCTTTTGAACAGTTCATTTGTCGCTGGACTAATTCTAACAGTAATATTTATGATGACGAAAATGATGATTTACAGAGCGGGATTAGGGAATTTTCCCCCAAACAAATATGGCCGACTTGGTCACGTGATGTTAGTGTGACGTCACGCCGACTTCCAGAATATCAATGTAAGTTATGTGATAGAAAATGCATATGTATGTACCCTATTTTAATGATTTTTAGAAAAATTGAAAAGTCCTTGTTTACTTCATATGTCAATCATGACTCAGTATGTCAAGTCTGAGTCATGTTTTCACTGACTAATCGGTTACATGTAGCTGCACGTTTTTCAGAAAAGTTCCGCTTTCTACTATTCTATAGACAGTGGGTTGAAGTCCGACTTCCAGAATAGACAGTGGCTTGCTCTAAAGTGATACATTGCAGTCAAGGGCATTTGCCAAATAAGGTTTCATGTTCGCACACTGAAAAATCACATATTGTCCTTTGGACATTAAAACTCATGCACAGGTCCGGCAGCACGATTTACCCAAATCTATCCAAATCTACCCCAAATCTATCCCAAATCTTGCCAATCTAGCCAAATCCAGGGATTCCGCTGGCGATCGCCACTTTCGCAATTGGCGATAAAAAATAAACAATTGGCGATAAAAAATTACGATTTTCGAAAAAAAAACATTTTTTTTTCGAAAATTGTAATTTTTTATCGCCAATTGTTTATTTTTATCCCATTGGTTATTCCTTTTTTTTTCCTTTTTTTTTTTTGAAGTGGTGATTTTTTTCCCCAGCGGAATCCCTGCAAATCCTCATTAAAATTAACATTTATGATTATATAATATACTTTTTATACAATATATAATTAGTATATCATATAATATGCACATTTTGACCGGAAAAAGGAAGAATGAAGCAGATATTTCCGCGTGACAGCGATTAATATAGCATTATTATAAAGGGAGACTACTGTGGTCGAGACACATTCATTATGTTGTCTAACTTTAATTTATCATCGATCATGATTGCATATCGCACATATATGGCTTTTACCAGTCAGGGGTGTAACTGATTTCAGTTACGTTCGAAATAACCTGATACAGTTATTTCTTATAGTTGTGTGAGATTTGTCTCCCTTCCGTTGTCAAATAGTAGATAACCTGTATCAGTTATTTTAATTTTATATACAATTTAAAAGGGAGATAACACAAAAGCAACTGTTGAATTAACTATAGTTTACAGCGTGGTGTTAAATCCCTTGCTCATTTTGATACCACTTTGGCCATAACCGTGATAATCATGATAGCGTTGGTGAAGTGTATGCTGTTTCATCCATATAATTCGACGACATGTTCAACATGTTAAAATGTTGTGATGTTCATTTAATTGGTTTAACTGTGTCTCTCACTGCTACAGCATCTACAAAGAAAACAAGTATTTTCAACTCTACGAAATGTTCATTGCTGTTTCACTTTAAATATCTAGCATGTTCCTCAATTGTATTATATCTTTCGACTAATACCATGATCATGCATGATTATTTCCGTGAATACATACATCAGAATATGGGTATTTAGAAAAAATAAAAACGATACACATCTAGGTGAGGTAGCATGTTTCGATCTATGGTCAATGATGGTGTTTGAAAATGGTGGCATTGTCGTATTAGCATGATTATCATGCGTATTGCCCATATGACTGAACGTGTTTGCCATGTTAACCACTTACATTTGTAATTGAGGGACAGATCAGTGGTCTCACAATGTTTAAGGCCCCGTGCAGGCACCGGGGCGGGATCAACTGATCCTGAGAATAGTGCTGCAGTAGCCATTGCTTGTCGTAAAAGGCGACTAAACTGGCTTAGGTCTCACGGGACAGTGGGCAGCTAGCTTTAAAAAGGGGGTGGACGATTTTCTATATACTTCACTACCGACCCTGTAAGTTACACCAGTGTGTCTAGAAAAATAGGTTTATGGATATTTCTTGACTTAGGGAGGCTTGACTAGGTGTATTTTTTAGAGTATTTCATAATTATACGAAACTGAATGTTAGCTCTGGTTGATTTTGACATCTTGGAAAATGTCGCCTGCTATGCTGTCTCGCCGGTACGGTTTCGCGTCAGAATTTAAGGTATTTTTCGGGCATTTGTAGCGAAAATTTGAGCTGGTTATGACCCCGCTTTGAAATCATTTTCAGAAAATGGTGTGGTGTTACAAGTGATAGAACAAGACATAACAAAGTATCTGTGCCTCATATTTTCATGAAAACAATTCCGATAAATTCAGTCGTGTTGAAATTTCTGGCCAAAAATAGGTGGGTGGGGTAACTTTGTAAAATATTAATTGAACACATCTGATGCGGTTACTGAATTTTTATTGTGGAGCGCGATTTGTACTTCATTTGCGAGTATTTTTCAATACTTGTCGCAAGAGCCTCCTTAACTGATTGTGAGAGGCGGTGATGTATAAGTCACCCGCCGCCCTCAGAAAAGCAGTCAATTTTGGCTATTTTGAACCGTCCCGTGATGCCTTAAGGGGAAAAGTCTGATATTTCAAGGTGTCATATTTCACCTCTAACCAGTATTGTTTGACAGAAGAACATGTCCCGAGATAACATCCAGCAGTTTTAGTTTACTGCACTCAAATATGCAGGGTTCAGCAGGGCTGGAGGTAAGCATGGTATTTTGCTGTCGATACACCGAAATGAAACTTCGCGTTTCGCCATTTTGGGGGTGGGCGATATCCGCGCCCCATTTCAACATCGGCTTTCATTTTGTACATTTTTCTTTGTTTGCGTTTTACGTAAAATTGATGAAATTAGCAATATAGAGCGAGACGAGCCGTTTCGGGGGAAAAATATTTCCCCTTAAGGTCTCACGGGACAGTGGGCAGCTAGCTTTAAAAAGGGGGTGGACGATTTTCTATATACTTCACTACCGACCCTGTAAGTTACACCAGTGTGTCTAGAAAAATAGGTTTATGGATATTTCTTGACTTAGGGAGGCTTGACTAGGTGTATTTTTTAGAGTATTTCATAATTATACGAAACTGAATGTTAGCTCTGGTTGATTTTGACATCTTGGAAAATGTCGCCTGCTATGCTGTCTCGCCGGTACGGTTTCGCGTCAGAATTTAAGGTATTTTTCGGGCATTTATAGCGAAAATTTGAGCTGGTTATGACCCCGCTTTGAAATCATTTTCGGAAAATGGTGTGGTGTTACAAGTGATAGAACAAGACATAACAAAGTATCTGTGCCTCATATTTTCATGAAAACAATTCCGATGAATTCAGTCGTGTTGAAATTTCTTGCCAAAAATAGGTGGGTGGGGTAACTTTGTAAAATATTAATTGAACACATCTGATGCGGTTACTGAATTTTTATTGTGGCGCGCGATTTGTACTTCATTTGCGAGTATTTTTCAATACTTGTCGCAAGAGCCTCCTTAACTGATTGTGAGAGGCGGTGATTTTTATAAGTCACCCGCCGCCCTCAGAAAAGCAGTCAATTTTGGCTATTTTGAACCGTCCCGTGATGCCTTAACGATTGGGTTCATACTTTCCGGAACCCACTATACCGGATTTGGCCCTCATGTACATTTTTGGCTTTCTTGTATGTGAGACTTGAGTCAGGCTATGCCCCATATATAAAAGTAAGATTAGCGCTAATCTTATTACTTTTAGGGGATGGGATAAATGATGCTGGTGTGGCGAAGGCCTGGCACCAGATCAGGTTGTTCTAATTTCAGGACTGAATATATATTTTGATTCTAAATATTGAGTTCTGAAGTTGGGATTTACCCCCCTCGGACAGGTGGATACGGGACACGACCCCGTTGACCCGTCTGCGTGTAGACTCCCTGAGGCTTGTACCTCTATGTCAGAAAAGCGGACGTTAAACCCTATTCACTCACTCACTCATAATGTTTAAGATATAACCCCAACTCCCCATCCTAATATTTGCAATCGTATGTTGATGTTATGATGATGATGTCGATGATGATGATGATGATGATGATGATGATGATGATGATGATGATGTACACCATGTAAATGTTGGATGCATCCAATGCACAGCTCCCCACCCATGCTCCACAAACAATTGAAACATATACTATTTATTCGTAATGGTACATGTACACAAATACATTATTGTGTTGTACATGTAATTTCTTTATATGTTTGTATACCATATACATGTTATTTACCTAACTTATGTGCATTCGGACAGTATACAGGTCTATGATAAGCCGTGTACATGTAAGTTATATTTAATAACTTCCTCAAGTTATGATGACATTCAACAAGTGTCATGTTTGCTTTCGTCGACATAACATGTCACTTATCTTTTATAACTTCATTGTTAACTTGACAAAACAACCACATAACCATGTGGTGTCCAGCTCTAGACCATTACCTAATCAGTTCTAGAAAGATTTGCCCACCATGCTCACATCACATGCAGTGGGGTCCAACATCATACTCGTGACGACCATGATGCATAGTTTGGCATGCGGACACTGTATCTGTCTACATATCTAGCTGTGACTGGAGAAATGGGGCTAATTGGTTTTGCGACCAGTGTAGATCCAGATCAGCCTGTGCATCCACACAGTCTGATCATAATCTGCACTGTTCGCCATTCCACAATTGAAACACCCACCATGCTTATAACAAGCAAACCCGATCATTAGCAGGCTACATGAGTGTTTAGTGACCTCTTCAAGCTATATTTACCCAAAGACCACATAACGATGACTACCATGAATCAAATAACCCAAACAGAACAGGTATTGTACATCATGTACATGTTTTCAGAAAAGCATGAATATATTGCTCACAGCACATGGGGTTGGTACATCTCTATACTGAGTTGGTTCAGACACGCATTCATGATCATAATGACCATACCTGGGATTCATATATGCTAACACATTTATACTTTCGTCATGTTTCTGATGCTGTGCATGTAATTCCCAATTACCATGTATAATGTGGCAGGCATGCACTATATTAGAATAACACGTGACAGTTATTTTGAATAACTTCCTCAAGTTATGTTGACATTCAACAAAGTTCGTATTTGTTTGGCAAGCATAACCTATACCAGTTATGTGTAATAATTGTCTCTTGTTATCTTGAAAAAATACCCCATAGCTGGGTTTCACATATGTGCATAACATGTAAATATACACATAACATACAGGTCGCGTTATCTTCATGATGTTGTACATACAATTTCCATATACCATGCATAGTTTGATTGCGGACATATTATACTTTCAGGGCTAGGATAACGTGTGCCAGTTATTTTGAGTAACTTCCTCAAGTTATGTCGATATTCAACATATTTTGTGTTTGTTTGGGACAAACATAATCTATGCCAGTTATATGTAATCACTTCCTCAAGTTATAATCAGAAAAGCAACCATACGACCATGGTGACTAGTATTGGTAACAAAAATCGAAGAGGTATCATCACGATCATAGATACTACACACCATGTGCATGTTGTAAGAAGACAATGAAAACCTTGCTCACTGCACGTGGAATAGGTGTCATATGGGGTGTACAAGACAAGTCGTCATTGTCATGATGTGTATAATCATGTAAATGCTGACCACATACACGATGTCTGTGTTTCACATACGCGTAGAACATCGCTATGTTCATGACGTGATACATGCACTTTCCAAATATCATTTATACGTATACACTATATACTTACATGGCTAGGATAACCGTACCAGCTAACTTAAATAACTTCCTTAAGGTATGTCGACATTCAACAAATTTTGGATAAAAATAACCTATGCCAGTAATGTGTATCTCTGTCGTGACAACATGTCATCAGTCTCGTTGAGACAATTCATATGGTAGTCAAAAGTTCAAAACATGTCATTTGGATCGGAAATGTAAACACTACTGGTTTGCACCAACAACATGGTAACTCTTTTGGACTGTAAATGATGAAATCATGGTAATCTGGCAATCATCAGTATCGTCGTAGCGGTTAGTTGTCCTGCCAGTTCCAGAATTTGAAAATTGCTTTTGTAGTAAAATTATTTTGTAAGTTATATGAAAGTTCCTAGTATTCCCCATTAGGCCCTGGGCGTACCGGCATACAATATGACTTTTAGTACCATCTCTGCGCACCACAGATTTTTGTTACCAATGTGACTAAACATATATACTCTACATATTTCCGCATGATAGACATTTAGAAGTAGAAGCTTAAGCCTAGTAATTTGCATAAACAAGATGACCACCATTGAAATAATACTGTACGACATGTAGGGGCATATCGTATTGTGATAGCAGTTTTAAAAGCACAAATACCGATAAGCGTCAGGCATTTAATACTTTATAGACGGCTACATGTTTATCAATCCATTGTATCAAGAATATGGTGTACAAAAGTCCAACATGGCTGCCATTTTACATGAATTTTATGAATTATTTAAAGACCAGGCACGTACGAGCAATTAAGTATTGAAACAACACACATATATGAAACTAACATAGTCCCAAGGTGCTTAGCATATTGATAATAATACGCAACAAAAACATATACTTTGTGGTATAAACGTGTTATATTGCATATACAATATGGCCGACCTTATGACATGTATATCCAGTATCACCATGCTTTGGTTTTCCACACACATCTTGTAATACTTGCACCTCGGTATCTGTTGACAATTATTGTATTATCACTGTACGGTGATCTATTGTATCGTATGTGGTCTCATTTCGGTATATTATCAATATTCTGAATAAAACTAGCAGTACAGCAGCTGGCTTTGGACAGACATAAAGCAGAAGTATAATATGTTCAGCTCTATGTTCGATGCCCCAACCAGTATGCACCCGTTGCTTACAGTGCGCATTAATACTACTAGTTATATGGATACGGAGTTATGGTAGTGTTATTGTACATCATAAACCAAAACAAAACTATTATTTTATAATATAATATCCGCTGAGCATGTGCAACATGCCAAGGGGTAAAACAATCCCCTTTTCGTTCCTTTGTTTATTTCCGTACTTCCGTCTATACATACTTTATTTCTATAGCTGCCCCAAGGTCAACGGTGAAAGTAAAATGACGTTTACGCTAAATTTAAAGTACATGCCATAAATATACAACGCATACCCCAAGTTGTTGCCTGTTGCATTGCTATTGCGACCGCATCCTAGTAATACATGTATTGGCTCAACGAGCAATTTCCGCTAAACCAGGATGTACTTGTGATAGGAGTATACAAATTAGTACTTAATTTAATTACCAATAAGAACTGAAGCGTATGAACAATATTGCATAAACACGTTAAATAACCGGACCATTGTGTATGCAGATATAGCAGATACTGATTTCATGAAATTTGTATTAAATATTATTTCTGCAAAATATTAATATCCGAATTTGTGGGTCGGTCTCCAAATATACACCATAATATACAGACATTTACGTGCATAACGTACTTGTGAAAACTCATCGGCTTTACACAGATTTTAAATATTAAACCCTACAATACGTAGGTAGCAACCATGTTTTGTGCAGACATATATTACCAACACAAACAGTAGATGTGTCCTACAGATCAACTCGATTAAAACATTGTGTATTAAACATCTGACCTTTCTGAATGTAAACAAGTTATAATTATTGACTAATATCATATACAGTGAAATCGCGATGGCTCGAAATGCCACAGACCTACATGTTTTGCTATATTTTTCGACTACTGTACCCGTCGAATTTAGGAAATAACGAAGCATTATATAGTGTATCCATGTTTTAGATGATAATAGTACTTATTCGCAGATTAAAGTTACGATGTGAAATTAAATAAATTATATTTAAATGTATTTACAAAACTATCTTTATTTCAATTATTATCAAAATATACAGTACATATTTACTATAAATAGTGGCGCACATGAGTAATTTGTGGTTGTGACGTCACTCGAAACAGTTGGGTGTGGACCCAGCTCAAACGATGTTGTTTACGGCGCCCATTAAAAATCGGGAATCAGTCATGAATCGTAAATATTGCGACGCAACAAAAGGTGCTTTAGGCTACTTCGTTTGTGACCAGTATAAACGCTGATCAACTTTTGACTCCTGCAACTTGATATGGGTGTACTATATTATGCATCATGAATACATGCAACTGTCGAGGACGAACATTTCACGACCTGAACTGAATATGCAGGCCAATTTTATGCTGCACTGATCGGAAATTCAGTAGATCAGATCCTTTTTGTCACGA